>PVKA01005989.1:7445-86693 GCA_004027165.1 Ctenomys sociabilis | reverse complement strand
GCCACGGTGCTCCAGGAGCTGACACGTGCCAGGTACCATCTAAAGAAGCATGTGAGTTTCTTCATTTAACAGGCATTCAGTCCTCCAGGAACATTTTCTTCTTCCCATTTTACAGAGAGGAAACTAAGCATTAGAGAAATTAGGTCACTCGGCTAGAGGCACTAATGCTCTATCTTTCTGAACAGAAAGTGAATGGTGATCATCTGGGTAAGGGTCTCAATTACATGAAAGCATCTCAAGTTGGATTCAGATACCTGGCTAGGAAAACAGCCACAGTCATCAGCCTGCAGCACGGCTAAGCTGCCAACAGCCAAATGCATCCCTCTTTAATTAAGCAGTATGCATCCCTGGATTTTCATACACATGCTCTTTGGTGTATCAGCCCTCAGGTCTGTGTCCTGAGGGGGTGGGGCAGCGGGGAATGGGGGTGGGGGGTGCAAAGCCCTGTGCTGCAGACAAGTCTGCTCTGTGCTTACTTCAAATTCTACATCTTAAAACAAAACAACTAAGTCTTGAACTACTGTTCACAGCTTCAGTGAAACAGCAGTCCATTTTTCCTATTTGTAATGGGTGTGCTATATTCTTTTTTAAAGCGTTTCCTTTTTGTACCTTGTCAACTAAATTGTATAGATATCCAAAAATGTCACTGAGCAGTGCTCACTTACCAGTACCCTGTCCAAGTCAACAGGCTTGTCACCGATATTTGGAAAATATTTGCCACTCCTGTTAGAATTCTCTCATCATCAAAACTGGCTGACATTTACAATAATTCTTGTTCCTTTAAAAGCCAAGCTTTTACAGACTCAGTATTTTTCTCCAAAGAACATAATGACTTTATGAAATCAAATGTCTCTAATTCTCAGTTTTAACATCATTTATGTATAAATGTGAGATATGTTGACTTGGTCTTTTTTAATCAGAGAACTTCAGCCAGGTACAGAAGCTAAAGTTCCAGCTATACAGCCAGCTCCTTCTTTGCTTTCTTTTTCAGATTGGAAAACAAAGACACACTTTCAAGCCCAGGGGCTTTTCATTAGTCCAGGAAAAGTAACTTCCTTGTATCCCAAGTGAAACCGATGTCATTTCGCTACACTCTGACTTCAGAGCCTGCTGAAGCTCCTGGAGGACACTTGCCACTATACTTGGCAGCATAGCAGGAAACACAAAGCATTGTTCTGGGAGCCAGGGACATCACAGAAATCCGGTCGATGGCTGCACAAGCGCCACGTGTCTCCTCCCTCCAGTAGCAACAGCTCACTTCAGAGGGGAAATGAAAACAGAGGAAAGCAGCCAGGGCTCACACAAAGTGCTGCTGTGTCCAGATGGCAATGTCACCATGTTCCCATGGGTGTCCAGGCCTGAAATCCCCCTGCCTCCCAGAGCATGGAGGGACTGACTTGGACCCAGGTCTTCCACTCTCTCTCAACCCAGCAGCCAGCTGCCCTTTAATATCCTCACTAGCCCCTGAGCTCATCCTGCCTACCATCTCCTTGGGGCCTGCAGCTCAGTGAAGGCCACATCCCACAGAAGTCAGGGGCTTGACGCCACACGCACCTGGCCTTGCTGCTGGCCCTTTCTCTGCAGTTCCCACATGCAACTCCAGGCCAGTCACCTGGGCCTCCCTGACCACTGACTCTTGTAGGACCCTGGCCTGGAATACTCTTCCCAGTGCCCTGCTTAGCATATATGCTCCTACCCTCCTGGTTCCCATCTGCTTCCTTATCCCTACTCTCTGCTTTATTTTCATCTCCACCACACTGAATGCCAAACATTTCTTACACACCTTCCTTATTCTAGCACCCCTACTAAAATGTACTCTCCATAAGACCAGGAACTCCCACCATCCCATGCCCGTAAGAATAAACACCTACTGAATTGACTGACAGAAGCACTGTAAAGGGATCCACAAAGCTCTGGAGATAAGCAAAACCTGGCCAGTCACTACTAAGTGAAACCACCACAGAAAATGAAGTACTCTGCAATGAATCTACATTTAAGTCACTTTTTAAGTTTAAGCAGGCATCTTCTATTATTACTTGCTAAACCTGGCAACCTTACTAACTGCTGTGCAAGAATGGCCAAGTTAAAGGATGGGAGGGAGAAGCTCACAGATTCAGTCTGAAGACCCAATGACCTTTTCAGACCTTTGTCATTGGCAAGCCATGGTGATCTGAAATCTGCCAGAGCTAAATTTAAAAAGGCGGAGGTTCAGCACACGCCAAGAGAGCCACCAGGCAGGGTGGTCATCACTACCCTTAAAGAGCAGTACTTTCTCAGCCTAAATCCTCAATGGCACAGTTTCAACCAGGCCCAGCTGCTCACAGCCCTCCCTACCTTCTCTGTGACTATGGGAACCACTTGCTGCACCACTAGGACCCTGTAGCCTTGGGCTCCTCCCAGGGCCCGTGGTTCTCAGAGCAAGAAGTCTCTCATGACTTCTGTGTTGCCAGCAGGCTGGTTAGAGTAAAAGTGCTGGTCAAATACAACACTCCTGTACTGCCTGTTGGAAATCAAATTTCTTGGACCCAGACACTGAAAATCATAGGCTTAAGAGATATATACTTTCCCTGATTTTCTTTGGTTTTACAGCTCCTGGGTACCCTACAAGGAAGAGTCCCAAGGTTTCTACTCCACGGGCCAAACCTCAAATGACCAAGGTCATCTATATATAAACTGCTGATACCTAAAGTCATGTGGGTCTCGGGCCCTGAGGATACAAAAGTTGAACCAAAATAGGAGCAACAGTAAAAGACCACATGTTCTGGCTTGTGTGGGATGGGCCCAGTTTATTTCTGTTCTCTTAGTATCACTCGGAACACTGCGCCATATGCTCTCTCAGGGGTCCAAGTTTGCATGTGAAGTGATATGGCTGACTGGGTGCTGCGTGCACGCCTGTATTTCCAGGGACTCAGGAGGCTAATGCAGGAAGGATAAGGTAAAGGGCAGTCTAGGAAATTTACTAAGACCCTATTTCAAAGTAAAAATTGAAAAAGGGGTGGGGCATAGCCTGGTGGTAGTACACTTGCCTGTCAGGTACTAAGGGCCTCAGCTGAAGACCCAGCACAACCCCCAAGACACAGGGACCCTAGGCACAGACCAAACTGCAAATGACCACTGGACCCTCCAGCCCCGGCATCTATGCAACAGGAAGAAACAGCTGTGTAGGAGCAGCTGAGGCCAGCCCAGCCAGCTCACCCCAGAGCTGGAACCAGGCAAAGGACATCCTGAGCAGCAGCTTCCAACATGAAAGCTGAGGAGGGCAAGCTGCTCTCTCCAGATCCCCCAACTCTGAATTCTAAGAGCAGCTGTGAGACACTTGCCCTGTACGCTTACCCCGGCTCACACAGCAGCTCCTGAGCGCCCAGGCCCAGGACACTAGGATCCCCAGCCCTGTAGTACATACATCCTTGCATGGGGTGCCAACTAACTGGGAAGCAGGCCTTTCTTTGATCTGACACAGAGAGAGGCGGGCCCTGCGTCCTCAGACAGGTCACAGCTGCACCTCTGAGTGAGCTCCCCTTCCTTCAAAGGTCCCAAGAGGGGGAGTTCAAGCAGACTTTGAAAGGGGCTGCCTCAAATCTCCCCTCACCCTGCCATACCCCACAAAGCCAGAGGCTACTGGCAGCCTGCCATTGTTATAATGACGAACAGCAAGGCTACCCTCTAGGCTGAGGGACTCTATAACCAGGATTACTCAGTGCGACTTCACAAAACTCCAGGGAAGCCAGAAGGAAAGAAATACACAATATGCCCAGACCAGTTTGGCTTAAAAAAGAAGGCAGGTAGCTGGGTGTGGTGAAGCATGCCTCTAAGCCCAGCATTCAGGAGGCTGAAGCCAGGGGATCACAAATTTGAGTGAAGACTGGGCAAGACTTTGTCCTAAAATAGCTCAGTGTGGTCTCTGGGTAGAAAGGGAAAGGGAAACAGAAACAGAAAGGGAAAGAAGAAAAGCAGAAAGAAAAATGAGGCCAACTAGGATCCAGGAGTGTCACCCATGAACACATCCTAAGAAGCCAGAGTAGAACATGCCAGAGCATGCACTCAGCACCTCCTGACACTTTCAAGAAAAAACAACCCATCAGCACACCACCAAAATATGAGCCTAAACGTTTCAGCATATTCAATGCAAAAACACATGAAATTCAGCCCCCTTGGTCCCACACTTCCTACAATGTGCAAGATGTCTCCTGAGATGTTCACATGCACTGAACATCAGCTAGAGATGACTCTTCATGTTTCCAACATGTTCTCCCTTTTTCCTTCCTTGCTCTGTCCTTTCTCAAAATCTCATCCATTTCAGGCCCTGAGGATACAAAAGTTGAACCAAAATAGGAGCTGCCAGATCCAAACCCTACAGTGATGTCTTTCAAACTGTTCTCACAATACTGAATCTCAAAGCACTAACAACTCCAACAATTCAAGCTCAGCACCCCAAGCCTGCCCTCCCAGGCCTTTTCATCCACGCTGTGCGCTGGCCTCTGCAAGTGCCACTGCTGCTTATGCCTGAAACATCTTCTGCTTTCCCATGCTGTCGGCCCTTACAGCCCAAGAATTACTAAGTCTTACAGTCACTATGATGAGCCTTTTGAGGAACCTTGCCTTTTGAACTCCTCCATGCATTGCACGAGGGACCCAATTTCTCCAGACCCTCACCAGTAGTTACTAGTTTGCCTTTTTATCACAGCTGCCCTACCAAACATGAGGCAGCATCTCACTGTGGCTTTAGTCTGTACTCCCCCAATGGCTAAGGATGCTAGGCGTCTTTATATGTGGTCCTGACCCCCATATATATCTTCTTTAAAGAAATATCTATTCAGATCTTTTGCCTGTTTTTAATTGTTTATCTTTTTTTCAGAATGGTAAAAAATTATTTCCATATTCTAGATACGAGCTGCTGGACTGGATAGTTTGAATCGTAACTGCCCTCCTAAAAGCACATGGTAAAGGCTCGGCCACCGGCCTGTGGTGTGATTAGGAGGTACTGGGACCCTTAAGCGAGGGGCCTAGACAGAGAAGTTAGCCCACTGGAGCACGTCCCTGAAGGGTTAGTGAGACCCCACTCCTGCCGCTACCTACTTCCCAGATGCCGCACAGTGACCAGGAGTTTGGTGTCATTTTTGCATCACGATGCACTAATGTGACCAGCGGCCCCAAGCAACAGGCTCAAGCCAAAATAAAGCTTTCCTCTTTTTAAGCTGATTCTCTTGAGTATTTTGCATTAGAGATAGAAAGCTGAAATGGTGTTTATCAAATTAATGATGTGAATTTTCCCCCTCCCATTCTCAATTTCTTGAGGCACAAAACTTTTAAACTTTGATTATGTACCAATTTTCTCTTTATCACTTACTGTTAATGTCATGTCTAAGAAAGCCTTCCCTAATCCAAGGTCAGAAAGATTTGTCACTATGCATCTAGAATTTCATAGCACTTTCACATTCATGTGTATAACCATTGTTTTTTTAAACATAATTTTGGCAAATGATGCCAAGAAGGCATCTACTTTCTTATTTGTCTGTGGGTACCCAGTTGTCTCAGCACCATCTGTTAAAGACACACTGAATTATTTTGGAATAGTTGTTGAATATTAACTGACCAAAAATATGAGACTTATTTCTGGACTCTTGGTTCTATTCTAATATGATCTATGTCCAACTTATTCCAATACTTCACTGACCAGCTGGACATAAATATCAAGGCAGTACCACACTGCCTTCACCCAGACTATAGCTTTTGAAACTAGTGACTATGAGTTCTTGAATCTTATTCTTTTTAAATGAAATTCAGGATTCACTGCTCAATGAAGTATATGTAGGATTTTGACTGGGATTGCATGGAGTCAATAGAAAAAATGAGACTAGGTATCTTAATTATAGTAAGTCTTCCAATCTTAAATATATGATGTCTCTCAATTTATTCATATATTTATAAATTTCCAATGTGTAGTGCCAGCCCTGCCCCTAGGGCACACTGAGACTGGGCATGGTGGCACATACCTATAAACCTAGTGCTTTGGAGGATGAAAACAGGAGGATCACTATGAGTCCCATCTGGGTAGTGAGACCCTATAATAAATACATAAAAATAAATAGATTTCTGTTAATATCTTACAATATGGGGCTAATAGTTTTGTTCTTTACTCTGAGTATACCATTCTTCACTCTTATTATAAGTGGAACTGCTTTCTTAGCTTCCATTTTCAAATTTTTATTATGAAGTATAAAAATAGAATTGGTTTTTAGGGGTCAGTGAGATAGTTCAGCAGACTAAGTGCCTTGTTTAGGCAAGCACAGGGACTGGGCTTCGATCCTGCAGTGACCAGGCTTCAATCCCCAGCACCACATGCCAGGCTGACCCCACACCCAGGTATGCTGAGCCCATGGTGGCTCATGCCTATAATTCCAGTGCTGGGGAGGCTGAAAACAGAGGAAGCACTAATAATCCAACCTGCATAGTGAGATCCTGTACCAAATATATAAAATAATAATAATAAATAAATAAATAATTGATTTTTATATGCTCATCTATATCTAATAACTTTGTTTTCTTAGCTACCATCAAAACCAGAGACAGTCTTCTTCCATGCCAATCTAAGTGCCTTTAATTTCCTTTTCTTGATCATTTTGCTCTCCAGTATAATGTTAAATAGAAGGAGTTAGGCAGACATCTTTATGTTGCTCCTGATCTTCAGAGGAAAATAGTATCCATGCTAAGTATGATGTTAACCTACTCCTAGCATAGGCCTACTGCCTTTTATCAGGTGAAAGTTCCCTTTAATTGCTGCTTGCAGTGTTCAGACTTGTCAAATGCTTCTTCTGCTCTACTAACATGATGATGTGGTCTGTTCCTTATTTTACAGCCATGGCACATTACATTAATGATTTTCAGATGTTAAACCAACCTTGAATTCGTGGAATAAATTCCACTTGATCGTGGTATATAATACTTTTGACATGTTTGTGAAATTGTGAGATTTGGTTTGTCGGCATCTTGTTGAAGACTTTTCCATCTATATTCTTCTAGGTTACTGGTCTACAACTTGATTCCTTATGTGCTTTTTACCTGATTTTGCTAACAAAGTAATAGGCTCAAAGAATAACTTGGGTATATTGAGTATTTAACACCTTACTCCATTTAAGTCTCACACCAAATGTTTGAACTGAGTACTATTATTAGTCCTATTTTTCAAGTGAGAAAGTGGAGGTTCAGGAACATAAATTTGCCCAGGAATATAAACAGCCAGAGAAAGGAAGAGCCAGAATTGGAATCTAGTAACCTTTAGTCCTGGACTTGTACCCCCACACTGAATGCTCTCCTATAGGCTGACTAGTAAGCTCCCTTAAAAAAAAAAAAAATCAGCCAGCCCTGAGCAGGTTTTGAACCTTGTTAACTCATGCTGTTAAAAACAAGTCTGGCAAGTGCCATGACAGATGGTTGAATAACATTCTATAGAAACATAAAAGAAAGATCAGCTGGGTCCACCTGTAGAAATTCAGATAGAAGAAAGGAAACATTATTTAATAACATCTTGGAGTTTTAGACAGAAAGCCGTTTTGGGCTAGGGGTGTAGCTCAGCTGACACTTCATATACATGCCTGCTATGTGCAAGGCCCCAGTTTCCATGCTAGCATTGCCACCAAAAAAGAAAGCAGGAAAAGGAGGTCTCAGACCAAGAAGGCTGGTTCTCCCCTTTCCATTGTTTACCTGGAATCAAATCTCCCTCCCACACCGGGCAGGCGATAGTGTGGGCACAGAGCTCTGAGGATGCCCGCACAGAGAATGGATAACAGCTCAGGATCTGAGCCCTAAATGACTGCCTCCCAAGCTGGGACAATCACCAGTTTTGTTACCCTGGGCAACTCACTAAACTTTACTAGGCAATGGTTTTTCATCTGTAAAAGAGAAATAATAATAGCAACTATTTTTACGCTGCTAGGAGACTTCAGGTATTTAGAGTAATACATACCACACAAGAAGGACTAGGATGTTCATTATAATTATGCTGAGTTCCTGTCACAACACCTGCTCCGCCCAGTTAGTCCAGACCTTGCTAAGATTTGTACATTCAAAAGGCCCTTATCACAGTGCCTGTGTTCCACCCAGCTGAGAATTCCCTTCACCAAGGCAATGTTTATGATTGCTGTCTACAGTTACATGAGGTCTGAGAGAATGCTTCCCAATACACACAGTTTACAACCCAAGTACCCGCACAACCAGGACACTATCACCACTGCACTTCGTATGTTGCTGCGAGACAAAAGACGATGACACATCTTAGTACAGAGATTGCAGTAATGGTTGAATAAACATGCAATCCAATACCTCACATCTGACATGTCATTTTCCCCAATACCTTTTTCACAACCAAATATGTTTAAGGTTGTTGCTACTTTATAGGTACAAATGTCTTTATCAGGACATTAACGTGCACCAAACCTCTCAATAAAAGCAGCCATAAACAACAATCTTTTCTAAGCTGTCACGGAAGCGGCTGTGTTTTTAATAGAACCATTCATCTAAGAGACAGTTGCCAAAGCTCATCTCAACAACAACAGCCAGCAAATGCAGAACACTGAGGCAGCCGGGGAAAAGGGCAGGGACAATGAAAAACTCTCTAAAACCTTGGAGAACCTCAGACTATTAACATGTTAATAATTAATATGCTAAACATTACCCAGAAGCTTCAAAGTTTTGGGGTGATCAACTAGATTTCTCCCCAGAGCCTAACAGTTCTTCTGGCTTTTGTGAAAAGAACAATGTTCTACAAAAACTTTTCAGCTAATGACCAATTCACTACCTATGAAAACACAGCTACAAAGCTCTAAAGAAAATTTTTAAATAAACTATGTCGAGGACAGCAAGTTTTACTGCCACACCTTTCAGACTGCACTCTAAAAAGGCCAAGAGGTAAAGGGACAAGACTTAAGGAAATCATGTCCATATGGGCTTTAATAAACAGATTTGACGTTATGACTCACCTAGAATGGACCGACCTGAGGAAAAGGGGGGTGGGCAGATGGAAAAATGTGAAATGTACCTGTGATGAAATACAACCAGCAATTACAGCCAGGTGAGAATTAGTAGGTCACTGGAAGGCCCCTGGCAAGTTTTCATCTAAACCCACCTACCTCTGCCCAAAGGCAGCACATCTAGGAGCTTACCTACTACAAAGAATAGAAAACTCATCAGAAAAACTACTGGTATGTTTTTAAAAAAAAAAAAAAAGCCCTCCCATCCCTGCAGGAATAAACCAGAAATAACTATTCAGCTGAGGATAACTCTTGGCCCAGCAGAGATGTGGCTCTGATCACCCTGTTTGTGCTGTGAGCCCAGGGATATCTGAAAATTGGGTGTGAATGTCTTCCTCTTTGTTCTTAGAATAATGTGACTTTTACTTTGGACAGATGACTGACAGGCCCAAGTGGTCGGGACACTTGCTAACCTCCCGGACCAATGTCCTAAAATCTATAATAAGAACACCCTGTTCTGTTTCTCCACTCAGCAAAGTCACTGTGACCACCTGTCCCTCAAGCTCAGCATGGCAGTCCCCCTCAGGCTGAAAGGAGGGCTGCTTTCTGTATCCCATGATCTGCCCCATGACCCTGCCTTGGTTTCTGACAGAATGCCAGTGGTTGTAGGCAAATATGGTTTGTGTTCCAATTCTTGGGGTTTTCCTACATGTTTCTTTAATAGTACTTCTTACTCAGAGGGAAAAAAATACCTTGATATAATTATCTTTTTCCCTACTCCAAAAGTAACATGCTCACTACATTTAAAAATCGCATTAATACAGAAACCTATAATAGAAAAATAGGTCTCATAATCTCATAGCCCTTTAACAACCACTAGGTAGCTGTAAGTGTCTCCATATTTTTTCTAGGTTCCTCCACATCACATATTTATATATTTACATCAGCTATGTTGGATGTTCTCAAAGATAGCATTTTACTCAGAAACCAAAAAACTATTGCTGTCATTATTGCAATAATGATAATTTACATTTTTTAAAGACAGCTTTAGGGGCTGGGGACATAGCTCAGTGACTGTGCATACCTATATTGCACAAAGCCTACGGTTCCATCCTCCATTTTCCAGAGGAGGAGAAAGGAAAATATACTGGAAAATCTCTTAGGATCAATAGAATGGGATACAAATAAATAATACTAAATTGAAGATGCACTTTCATGTGGAATGGAAGGCCACAACGGCCACAGAGGAATGAGGAAAAGAGGCTCAGGGATGGGGGTGGGTGGGGAAGACTAGAGAGGGTGTGAGAATCCAGGGCTGTGCTGCTAACACAGAAGTCCATCCACTCCCCCTCCTCTTTGATGCTGCGTAGTAGCTACAATGTGGCCTGACTCGGCTCTGCCCAGCAACAGGCTCCTATTGGTCCCTTCTGTCACTTGTGACTCAGATCGGTGAATCTGCCATAGATCTTCCCTATTCCATCCTCTTTGGTAGAAACACTGAGAAAGGAGGGTGCAGTCAATTCTCCCTTAACTAAACACTGCTCCAATCTCAGAAGCTTAATCCTGCTCTGTGGCACCAACACATTTTCCCCTACCGTTCCAACACCCTAAAGAGGCTGAAGCACAACAAAGCGTCATTTTTAAAATCAGTTCAAAGGATTCTTTCATACATACTTGTGTTTTCTCAATACTGTTGAGCACTAGGGAGAAACACTAACAAGCCTGCCATACTGCTGATGGTAAGAGCTTCTAAGACTTGTCCAGTGATATCACAGGTAAGTGTAATTTGGGGCCAACCAAAAAAACTCGAAGACTTTAGAAAGGAAAGGCAGGAAATTCCCTTCTTATATGCACGTAATACCAGGTTCTACTCCCTGATTCTCACTGGGATCACTCTCTCCATTTGTACCAACCTCTTTCCATCATGTCCTTCTCAAATTCCTTCAACATTTGGGTCACTTCGGTACCTTACTTATGAACTCACTTGACTACTGTGAAACTTCAACGTCACAGTAATTAACCAATCTAAAGCCACAGCGCCTCAAGATGCTCTATTTCCTCATCACGGATGGCCATCACCCACGCTCATGTCAGCTGACCACACCTGTGGGCACACCTTGAAACTCATCACTGGAAAGCTCATCTCTTGCAATCTCAAAGGCTGCCTCCCCTGAGCATGCCCAGGGCCTCCCCTCCTGCCACCTATCCTCGCAGCCTCTGGGCAGCAGCCTCTGACCAAGTTCCTCCAGCTTCGCCTCATCCCTTTCCCCATCTACTCAAGAAATCACGTATGCATTGTTTCCCAAGCCCTGGCACTGTCAAATGAAGAACACATGCACCAGTGGGCTTCCTTGAAAGGAATACTCTTTACTTTATATGAAGTTAAGATAAAATGCATTATGGAGTTATTGAGGTCAAATAATAAAACTATAAAACTTGTAGAATAAAACACAGGAGAACCAGGGATATAGCTCATCAGCATGAACCCCTGAGTGGCAAGTACAAGGTTCTGAGTTCAATCCTCCAGGGAAGGCAATGTCTTACTTGAATTGACGCCAAAGTACAATCCACAAAAGGGAAACTAAGAAATTAGGCTTCATTAAAAATTTGATCTTCAGTTCACAATTAGAAGTTTTTTGCTCTGGGCTGGAAAGGTAGCTCAGTGGCTGAGTATGAACAAGGCCTTGGTAGAAAAGTGTGGTTTTGCTAAAGCTGTTTTGCTTTTACCCATGTGAAAAAGATGAAGTATTAACGACAAGGGGAAAATACCTGCAAACCATATATTCCACAAATTATTTGCATTTAGAATAAAGAATCCTTAAATTTTAATAATAAAAATACAAATACTAATTCAAACAAATACTGTATTCAAAAAGACATAAATCTCACTGAAAAGGATATACAAATATGCACATATAAAGATGTTCAGTACCATCTAGAGACTGGAAAACTAAACCCACATGAGATAGCAAAACAGTTAAATAAACAATAGTGACAACACCAAAAGCTCATGAGGATTCTGAGAAAAACTAGATTGTTGATGACTATCTAGAATGATACAGCCACTCTGGAAAAGTTAGGCAGTTTAAGAACAACTAGGGCCGGGGGCTGGGGAGATGGCTCAGTGGGGATAAGTGCTTCCCTGGCAAGCGGAAGGGCCTGAGTTCAATTCCTGGTTCTGGGGGAAAAAAAAAAAAAAAAAAAAAAAACTAGGGCCGGGAAGTGGCATAAGCACCTACCTGGCAAGCACAAGGTCCCCAAGTTTGATCCCCAGTGATGAAAAGAAGGAAAAAAAATAAATAAATAAATACACACACATACACACACACACACCATATGACCAGGGAATTGCATTCACAAGAATTATATAGAAATAAAATTCACATTCTTACAAAACCATGTGTGTGAACAATCACAGCGAATTTGGAAGGCCAAAACCCAGAATCAGCTTAGATGCCATCAAATGGGTGAACGGCTACACAAACTATGATACACATCTTGATTCAGTAGTAGAGAAGGACAAGCAAGCGCAGACCCAACAGCCTAGAGGTGTCTTTATGGAATGAAGCTAAACGGAAGAAAGCTAGTCCCCAAAAGTCCCCTGTGTGCAGTATGATTCTTTTTATGGAACGAAACTTGAAATGACAAAATTCAGAAAAGGGTGACAGACTAGCAGTTGTCTACAGTGAGGTACAATGTGGGACTGAGTTTGGCATGGCTCTAAAAGAGTAACCCCACAGATCCCCATGGTGCTGGAACTGTTTTACCTCCTTACTGTACCGTAGGACACAGGAACACTATACACAGCACACATATAAACAAGCCCAAGTAAAACTGGGACAATCTGAGTAAAACTGGAGGCTGTGTTGAGGTCAACATCCTGGTTGTATTACACTACAGCTTTGGAAAAGAAAAAGGAGACACATGAAACATCACGGTGTGCTATTTCTTGCACTTCAATTGTGTTTCAATCTTGGGTTTTAACTGTTTTATTAAATTTGAATAAAAACTTTAATTTTAAAAAAATCCACCTTCTTTGGCTCCTCCTTGCTCAGCCATGTTTTTGTTCTTGTGTTTTGGCTTGTTTTTTTGAGGCAAGATCTCACTGTGTAGAGTTCTTTGGGTTCCCCTGTGCCTCTAGATCTCACTGCCAGTATCATCTACACTAGGTCCACTCTACTTTCCAAAAGTCCAGAGCCCCCTACGGTCCATGAGGACTTAAATTTTCACTGAAGAAACAAATCACTACATTCTCGCTCAACCCATCACCTCCTATCACATCTCTGTGCACAGAGAAGCCCCACTCTTTCTTTCATCTTTTGTTCCACCAAACATATCCCAGAGGCACAAACTCTACTCCCTAGCTAACTAAATGGCCTCTCTCTGCCATCCTAAAACAAGCCTTCTCTCACCATGTCTACCTGTGAGACAGCGCAGCTCCTTCCTGGCAGACCACACCTCTCCACAATGGACCCACACGAATGCCCTTCTCAGAGAGGAAGGACACTGTGAACAACAAAGCCACTTACTTCCTGTACCAAAACCTCGCAAGGACCACTTCAGGCCTTAGCCTCACACCGGACTTTGTTTCTTTTACTGACTTTAAAAAAATGTGGTCTTATCTGCTTCAGAACTAGGTTGTGTGTGGCTGTCACACCTGGCCACTCACCCACACCACCCACAGAGGTTTTGGTAATAAGGCTCTCTGGTTCGGCAAACTTTAAGTCAGTATCTGTTCTCTGAAGCTCCTTCAAATGTTGATGGCCTTCAGGCTGGATGAAGAAGCACTGTGCTGCCCCCTTCTTCTTGAAATGGGCAACTTTTTTGCCATCCCACAGGGCAGACACTCCACCTGAAGTAACACCAGCTCTGCACTTACTGAAGTATGACCCAGGTGACACAGGCCATCATCACCCATTCTCACACCACAGACATCATTTCCCAGGGGTAGTCCCCACAGCCTCTGCATCTCCCCCTGCCCCACCGAGCTCCGGGCATGGACCTCTAGCTCCCTACAGGACGGGCCCATCAGGCAGGCACCTGGCATCTTGAGCACGTGGTGAAGCTCTTCTGCAAACCTGCTTCTCCTGTCTGTACTCCCTGTCACACAGAAGTGCAACCCTGAGAGCAAATTCCTCCTCCTCTTTTGTAAATCACATCCAAGTGGCCGGTTCTGTTGGTGCTCTCTCTCTCTGAAACTGCCACCAGAAATGCCAGTGCCCCGCACAGGACCTTCTCATCCACTGGACTACTAAATGGCCTCTTGCCCACACACCCAAAAGGCAGCTGGACACGGCACGGCCTGAATAATGCTGCTGCCTCAAGCATCAAAGGGCTTACTCTGCTGTGCGAGTGAGCAGCACACCTTGGCATGGCTCACATGCCCTTCCACCACTGCACCTGCCACACTCCCAGCTCCTGCATCAGTCCCTCAAGACACACCTCGCCTCTAAGCACATCTGAGCTCTTCTCTTCAGCTGTCTTTCCTTTATCTGCTGCTTCCTTCTGCACAAGGGCCTGCCTGTCTCCGTCTCACACCACAGAGACTCTACACCTGAGCTCCAGAAATCACATGTAACTACAGAAATACATATATTGTTTCTGGGGAGAAGATTCACAACCCCCTGCAGATTTTCAAAGGAATCTGTAATCCAAAGGAAGTTAACACCTGCTGAGTGGCCTTTCCCCACAAAGCTCAAAGTCAGACCCATAAATGTCTATCCCCAATTCTGCCTCTCTCATTCATTCATTCATTCGCCAATAGGTATGTGTGAATTTTTCAGTCCTAATCACACACTCACCACAAAGCTATCTCTAGCATAATACACATTTCCTGTCATATCAAAACTGTAATCAACTGTATTGACTTGCTTGGTTATAAACATCAGCTCCACAAATTATTTGCTGTGTGCCCTTGAAAAAGTAACAACCTTGCTGGGCTTTGGCTTCCTTGGCTATAAAAAAAATAAGGATAACTATGGTACCTTATCATTAGAGGTGGTTAGGAGGAATAAAGATAATAGAATCTGAAGTGTCTGGCTCATGGCATGTGCCCAACGAGGCCATCCGCCTGAATTACCTTCTCTGCTCTCCTCAGTCACAGCCAAAGCACAGCGCAAGCTCTCAGCGAATGCTCTACAACACCATGTTAGCCTGAATCACAGGGTTCATCCTCTGCCATAGCAAAGCAACTAAAAAGTTAACTTGGTAATAATTTAGCATTTTCCTTTTTCCTCACTTATGGCCAATTCTTGAACCATCTTTAATTGCTTGTTTTTTCTCCCAGATTGCATAAGAGCTCATACCTTGTGTACAAATGACTGCAGGCTCCCCATGCTTTAAGTTTCCCAATCAAATGCCAATGACACTGGGTTTTGTTTTTTTCACAGAAAACAAAGCATGTCAAAATGCCCCACTACTCATCTATTCTGAGGATTCCAGAATTAACCCATGCTTGCCTATCGAGCAAAAATTCTTCTAGAATTTCGTTGGTCAACAGAGATTTCCCAATGCAAACTGTAAAAGCCAAGGATTCTTCTTTCTTAACTTTGAAAAGACAAATAACTTTCTCTTTTCCTCTCCCCATGTGAAACAAGTGCGCTGACAGCAAAGGTCCTCAGCACTCAGAGGACTCACTGACTGACTGCCTTTCTCTGTTTTAACAGTAATTCACTCATGTATGCACATCTCAGCTAACACTGCCAAAACCTTCTGCGTCCCAGGCCCTGAAACAGGGCCTGCAGGAGACAGGTGAGGCTCCTGCTTTGGGGAGCTTGCAGCTGGTACTGTGGAGGCACAGTACCTGTGTTTCACATTTCTAACCAATCAACCTGAGTCAAAAGGTTGGAAAGAGGAAACTGAAGATCCCACACAGTGTTAACCTGGAGAACTAGGAAGAGCTCATTAGCATAGGTCTCAGGGGTCACTTTTCTGGGCCTGGAACTTGCAGGGCTCTAATGTGCACATCAAGGCCTCTGGTGACTTCACAGACAGTCACCTTCTTGGTCCTCTGGGAGTGCCCTCTCACACTGCCCAGTCCTGCCCAGATGCTTGTTGGGTCCTAGGGCACTAGAACCTTTCTGACATCTTCCTGGCTGCCACCAGGGCCAGCCTTGTGATCGGGGACTGTCCCTGCCATGTTACTTGAGAAGCTTTCTTCCTGCCAGCATCACCCCAGGGGTCCTGGGCTTCAGTGGCTAAGAACAGACTTCAAAAGGCAAAGTGGAAGGTGACCATCTTCAAAGAGCTCTCAAGCTTCTCAGAAATCTTTGGCACCCAGCCCTGACCTCACATCAGCTTCCTGCAAGTGAACCTGTGACAGCTCCATGAGGGCAGGAACTAAGTCTGTCTGGTTCACTGCTGTCACTGACAACTTCAAGGACAGGACTAGAATACAGCTGGTGCTCATTACTGATGTGCTAAACAAATGTACAATGGCCTCTATCAAGGAAGGCACAAAAGCACAGTGGAAAGATCCTGGGTTTCAGAGTCAGACATACTTGGATTTGACATCTTCTAGTGATATCAGTTATACTAGCCCAGTTCTAGCACCATCCCTTCGCAGCCTCCTCATCAGCGAGCATCACTAGCAGTATTAGTGAGATGACACGCAAAGCTTTCAGCACAGTACAAGGTAGAGAATGTGTCTTGTTTTTCAGTTCATAAACACGTAGCTCTTGCTGACAACTAGATGCCATTCAAACATGGTAGGAAGGGTTACAAATCCCAATTAATCCATATGATACTTGTAACAACTGGGTGAGAGCTCCTTTGCTACTGAAGAGACTGAGACACAGATAGGTGAGGGAACTTGTCCAAAGCCTGCAATCTAGAAGTGAGGGCCAGGGTTTATAATAATTACAAAGTTCAACAAGTCTTATGGAAAGCAACCAGTGAAAACTGGTTTGTATCCTAACCCCAGTTTGACTATGGGGGATATTCAAGCACATTGCAAGAATGATGTTTCAATCACAAGACCCAGATCTAGGTATTCCTAAGGCTAATTGCTCTGTTCTGCCTTTTAAACTATGGCCTTCTGCCCTGGAATCCTATTTTGGAGTTTGTTGACTCAGAACTTCCCTCTTCTCTTGTCCTCCAGATACCTCTTGCTCTCCCACTATCCACCACATACACCAAAAAAAAAAAAAAAAAAAAAAAAAAAAAAAAAAAAAAAAAAAAAAAAAAAAAAAAAAAAAAAAAAAAAAAAAAAAAAAAAAGCACATATCCATGCAAAAATAAGATAAGAAACAAAAACAAACAAACAAACAAACAAAAAAAACCAGAGAGAATAGAGTCAACATCTGTGCCTCTAAAAAAGTCCAAGCCAAAGTCAAAGGAGGTCTCACTCGGCCACCCCCAATAATCTGTAAGAACAACTGCTACACATTTGGGAGCCCAACACCAAAGTGATCTATCCAGCTCCCTCAGAAGACCAAAGTAACAAAAATAATTAAGCCATCTCCTCCAACAGAGCTCATCATAAAGACAGCTTTCCATTCCTTCCCTTAGAGATTGCATTTGCTCTACTGCCAACCATGAAGGAAATTTCATTATAAAATAAATCACTCAACCTTGCTTCTCCAATGGCTTGGGATAAGTGACATCACAAAGCACTCTACAAATGCTCAGAAATATCAGAATAACCCTTCAAAGAAAAAACACTTGGTATTTCACTAAAAGACATTAAATTATTTTGATTTTACCACATGGAATTCCAAATGCTTTCAATATTTTCATTTTCAAAGCCCTTAGAGGAAAAGTATGCTCCGAAGACCTTAAGAACCACTGCTTTCTGGTCTGGTTTATGTCCTGATTCATGTATACACAATGGAGAACAGGCCAGAAGCCAAAGAGCGGTAACTCTGGCCCCACACTGTTCTCATGACTCTATTCTCAAGTAGCTGGAGCCTCACTTTGCAGGCTTCCCAGTCAAGTTC
Source organism: Ctenomys sociabilis (assembly GCA_004027165.1). Lineage (NCBI taxonomy): Eukaryota > Metazoa > Chordata > Mammalia > Rodentia > Ctenomyidae > Ctenomys > Ctenomys sociabilis. The sequence continues at coordinate 68,791 of PVKA01005989.1, read as the reverse complement.
TTCTCATCTTGAGTCCCAGCAAGGTCAGAGGCAGTTTTAGGTATTTAAGCCAGTTCCTTTGAATTAATCCACCTTCCATAACCCAACTAACCACCAAACTTCCTGCCCACAAAGCAGAAACTCTTCCAGCATGATCCAAGATAGAGTACTGGATGAGGAGGCTTTCTCCCTGGGTAGGCCTGGGGGAGAGGGCTGCAGGAGGGGTGTGGAGTGCATTACCAGTGCAACCAGTGAAGAAACTACACACCCGGCTAGCTGGGCTCTATCTCTGCAGAAACACCCACACTCGGTAAAACTGGTCTTCCCAAACAACGTATAATTCTTCATGTGCCCAGCTCAAAAGGACAGTCACATTTTAAAATCAGATGGGCCACCAACAGAGTTAGTAAACAAATGTGTTGACTTGACAGAGAATCCATACCTTAACAGGAGTGCGCTGAGAAAGCACTCAGAGTCTGAGTTACTCAGGGTGCCACAGATGGGTTACCATCCCCAAAACCACATTTGCCAACAACTGATCACCTTGCTGAGTTCCACGTCCCAACGCCACAGCAGTTTAAACCAGAAAAGTCTAGCAGACACATGGACATCATCTACTTTACCATCTTTTTTTTTGTAACAGAGAGAGAAAAAAGAGATCAAACCACCAAGGGCAAAGCCGCTCAAATTCACTGACAGATTAACTCAAAGCCAGAGCTTCTCACCCTTCATCTTCCTAGTCTGCTGCCTCTGAGATATAATTACCAAAGGGAACTGTTACACAATTATTTTCACATGAAAATATTTTTAAAATTGAGTTAAGACACAATTGATTAAATCTACCATGGCTACTACTGGAAAAGTAAAATCTCAAAGGAGAACGAAATAAAACAGGAGTTGATGAAAATTAGCGTCAGCTCTGAATCCTGTTCTCAACCCCAAAACTCGCTCCAGAAGGGGAAGCGCCTTTCCTGGTGTGGAGCGAGATGCGATGATTTTTCCCAATAAGGCCCTCCAACCTTGCGCCGTTGCTTCATATTAGAACAACTACTGGGTAAACAAGTGGCCACTGCACAAAGCAGGACCCTAAAGCCACCATTCACTACAGCTGATATAGTCACTTTCATAGGAGGCCCAAAGGTCAAAGCACTTTTCCTGCCTTAAAGAGAGAGGAACTGCGTCTGCCTCTGTGCTCAGCCAGCCAAGCTAAGGACCCAGAGCAGGAGAAGGAAACAAAGTCACTCAAGGCCCTGAGGCTTTCTCCTTACAGCAGCTGTGGCACTTCATCCTGTGTTTCACTAGATATGAAGAAGCGTCTCTGACTATAAAATGTGTTATGAACGCCTAAATAAATGCCAACAGTTTGGGTCCTCCATCTCCCCTGTGTATGGCAGGCTCAGAGACACCAGCACTACAGAGAGCAAAACTGTCCTTGTTTCCATTACATCATCCAAGTTGGAGGAGGGTGGGGCGGGGGGCACAGCTGGTGGCAGCTGCACTACCATCTGCTTTCCCTTTCCACAGTGTGCTGCTTTGAGCTGTAGACTCCTATGGCTCTTGATAGAGGAAGCACAAGATTAAAGGCACAACACCCTATTATGGAAAAGAGTGCAAATTATTGAGGAATAAATCACTCTTGTGATAAGTTAACAACCTCAGGTAGGTTGTAGAGCTGGTTCTCTTTGAGTTGAGATTATTTATTTGCATCTCTTTAGACCCAGCTACAGTGCAAACTCTGTCAACTCGTTGTGCCCAATTAGACAAGCAGAACATACAAGAGTAACCACCTGCCATCTGCTTCCCAAAAGGTACGCAGCCAAAAAGTGCAGGTCTGCAGCTGGGGGCACTTACAGCACATGGGGGAGGGTGAGCACACCTCTGACAACTGGATGGGTACTTCCTGCTCCCCTGGCACCCATCTGGTTAGCTGCTCTTGCCCCCTGAGTGCTTAAAGTTTCCTTTAGGACAGACGGTGAGGCATCCAGCCCCCTGAAGAAAAGGAGACCACTAAGGCAAGCAGGGCTCTATGGCACTTCTCCGGCCACGCAGCTGCAAACTGGCAGCAAAGCTTTAGGAGAACAGCAGGTTGAGAAGTCTGATCAAATTCATGAGCATGTTTTATTTGGCCTGTACAGGGTTGTTTGAAAAAATAAGTCTGGCTTTGTAAACAGAGTAGATCTAACACGCACATCTAGGTTAGATTATGGGCGCTTTCTGGGGGAGAAGGAAAATGAGAGATTTCACAGCAGTAGAGCCTCTGTCCCCCACGGCACAGCTGCCAGGCTGCCTACCCACTGAGCTACACACTGAGGTGCCTGGCTGCCCCCTCTGGTCTCTGCATACCCCAGAAACCTGCACTGCCACCTGGACCTCAAGAGCTTCTGGTGTGACACCACTACACAGACCCAGCGAGTAATTCCCCAAGGGTCCCTCATTGATGCTCCTCATTAGCCAAGCCTTGGTCTTCCAGATGAGCAACTCTACTTCTACAGGGATCATTCAATCCAATCCAATGAAAGGATCTCAAGAGAAAGCCATCTCTCCTCTGCCATGCAGCAGGCTGTGGCATTTCAAAGCGGCGTTCCAGGCCACTTACCATACATTTTGCCTTCATCCGATAAGATGATTTTCCTCCTCCCACATGGCGGATAGATAGCCAGGGCCTCCTGAAAGCTCTGCTCAATGTCGGGGCTCCAGACCCCTTCCGCATCATTGTCAATCGGCTTATCTGCAGAGTCACTCATCCTTTCCATGTTTTCGGCAGGGCTCTCGCTGCCGCTCCAGCTGCTGGGCTCAATTTTGGCGGTTGGATTTTCCAAGCCGAAGCCTGGAGCCTTTTCAAGAAAATAAGCCTAAAAGAGAAATCATGAAACAGTATAATCATTAAATAGTATGGGCCATGGAAAACACAAATATCTTGCTTTTGCTAATTCTGCTGATGTTCTTCAGCCACCTGCCTTTCTTAAAGAATAACTCCTGGTGGAGAATATGGAATTTTGAGATCCAAGTGGCTTTTTTTCTCTATGTAACATGTTAAACACTTATACAGAAATGAAATGGCAGGCAGAGGCTGGATAATCTTCACAAATGAGAGGAAATGTTCACCCACGAAGAGCACTCATCCCCCAGAGTTGCAAACTTGGAGGGGTTCATAGAAAAACCATTTACAAAATGCTTACTGTCTACCAGGGCACTTGGCACAATGACAGTCAAAGCTCCACAGCAGAATGAGTTGTTTATAAGAATATCAAGTAAAATAAAAGATGTCAGCCTTATCATAGCAACTGGCATCTTCACTGAAATGTCAAATCCTCTCATTTGAGTATGTGATCAACAACAGGCAAAATGGTGGCAGGAGCCAGGAGGAAGTAGACCAACTATTCGTTACCAATGATGCATCCCACTGGGTCAGAAATGCCAGCTGACCTGGACATTCACAGCGACCCTCAGGGCTCAGCCTGTACTGGCAGGGCACTTTACCACTCTTCTAAACTGCAACCCCAATGCAAGGGCTGGTTTGTGCCCAGTCCCATCTTTCCTACAGCACCTACCACCAGGGCCTGGCACACTTGTGGAAATGTCTCCACCTGTGTAGCGGACTTCATCATGCAGCCCACTGAGTTCCCGACCACATGAAAACCAAGGCGGTGGGGAGGGAGGAGGATCCTGTACTTTTCTGTGGCACTGTGAACTGATTATACAACCAAAAGAAACCTTCCCCCAAAAAGTATCACCCTTCAATTATGTATGTAACCTATGGTCAGAATCGGGTAAGTTTTCTGAACAAATGTCACATTGGCATAACACCAGTGTGGAAATTTTCTGATCCAGCACTCCCTGCTGTCCTGAACACTAACACATCACTATTCCTTTGTTGAGAAGCCATTAGGTCATTAACTCAAGTCCTCCCAAAAAGAGGGGGAAGAGCTGTTCCTAAAGATGGGTGGAAAGAGAGGCCTAAGCCTAGATAGGGAGAGCTGTGTTGGGCCACGGGTCCTCCCCCCAGCCTCTCAGTTCTGTGCACTATTACCACAAAGGGCCTCAGGAAGAAAGGAGGTGCCGGTGGACAACAGCAACTGGCCCACCTTTCCTTCCCTCTCCCAACTTAATCTCATTCCCAGCCTTCCCCCCATGTGGATCACAAAAGAGCCCAGGTAGAAAAACTCAGGAAAATATTACACAATTGATGGCCCAACTAATGGGTGCCTTTGGCTTCTTTTCACAGTTTTTTGGATTTAGTAGCACTCAGTGTTCAGTGGGGGGGACAGACTTCATGTTGCTTCAGGTTGTCTGCCTTTACATGCTGCCCCTAAACTATCATTCAGAGAACCTATGAGCAAAACACTGACCGCTCTTCACCAACATATGTACATTTACACAGGATTTTAAACACTGCCAAATGCTAAGGTCTAAGTTATGCCACAAGAAAGTATTTTGTGAATGACCCCCAGATGAACTCTGCAACATGGGCCTTTTGAATTCTCAAACCATTACATTTTGTGTTGGGATCTAAGAGTCTTCTAAAGTTCAAACTGAACTACTCACTACCCAAAAGTCTATTTGAGCACCACAACAGTTTATTGGAGAAATTACAAGAAAAGGAACTCTGGCAAAGGTTAGCCCATCCTCTTCCCAAACAAAATGGAAAATAAAAGCCACAGAGAGAGAGAGCAAGAGCAAGAGTGAGAGAACACCCCAAGCTAAAGTTTGAACTCTTGGTGTTTGTAACAGAATCACATTTTAGATAAAAAGTACACCAGACATAGTGGTGCATGCCTATACCCCTGAGTGGGTAATCCCAGTACTCAGAAGGCTGAGGCATGAGGGTCACTACAAGTTCCAGGCCATAATGAGACTCTGTCTCAAAAAAAAAAAAAAAAAAGCAAATGTCCCCAGTGCTATGCTACTACTATATAACAGGAGGGATGGAAGTCAAGGCGGTAAGAGGTGGGTTCAAGTCCCCTCTAAAACTCAAAAGCCATCTGCCATGAATGCTGAAACAACAGCAATGACAGAACCTGCCACCTCTTTAAGACTGGCACCTCCACACTGGTGTGTTGAAATTTTCCCTCCATTAAGATGAAAGAGTCATTTGTTGACCTAACTTCTACTTGAAAGTACATCCATCCCTCACAGGAGCCAATCTCTTCCAACACACCTAGAGATGTCTGGGACAGAGTCCAGGCTCTGCTTGTCTTTTAGAATAGACAGCACTGTCTCTCTGTCCCTGGATGTACTTCAGGTTGTCCACAAGTGTCAATCAATAGCACCCACAGCTGGTCTGGGATCCCTAAAGGCCTCTAAACTCTGACCTCTCCTGGGCTATTACTGAATTCTGATTCTTAAGCAATTAGTTTCAGAGCTAAACTCTGGAGTTTGTATTTATTCTTCTTAAATTTCACTACTGTTTTCCCTAACCAGGACCCACAGCTGACAGGAACCTTCTACACCCTTACTGCTAAGACAATGGTCTTCAGTCAATGAATAGCCCCAGAAGAACTGTCTGCTCAGGTCAGGGCAAGCCCATCCGTGGGCAGTCCAAGGAAGAAAGCTGTTCTGCTAGCTGAGCTATTCAGCCAGGGTAGACTGTTGCAGAGCAGCCAAGTGGAGTCCTGTGGACACCCTTCAAGTTACTTCTGAGGCTGGGAGTCACTGCCCTCGATTCACAAGCTTGACTCTTCCATTGGTTATTCAGGAAGTGTTCTAAACACTCCCATGTTTGGATTCGCTTACTGCAAAGGGAAGAACTCCATCCGGGCTCTTGTAATTTGGTCAACTGTGGCTCAGCAGGATGGAATTACCTACTCTGGATGCAGCCCAGAAAACACCAGATACGTAATCTGCAGTTACTCAGGCCCACGGTTTTACAACCCAATTGTAAGATGAGGCCCTGTATGGACCGAGAGTTTCCGATCACAAGACTGTTACTGGTTGAGAAATGCTCCCCATCCTGGATACTGAAATAACCCTTCTGGCATTCTGTGCCTCAGCTCCAACTGCCACCTCATCCTGGAAACTATCCTTAGACACAGTGGCTCTGAGAGTACCAGCCACACTTTCAGAGTACCCTAAAAATGAGTTGATGTCTCCAGTGCTCATGTATTTTCTGAGTAAAGGTGCCCACTTTTCTTTAGTTTTAATCTCTCAGAAACTAAAGTTTTCACTTTTTAAATGGAGATAATTAGATTTTAAAATACAGAAAAAAATCATTAAGGGTAGAAATATTTACCCCCATGGGGCTACCACCAAAGATTCAGTGAGGTAGTAAAGGCTTTCTGCCATCCATAAAACAAGGAACCGGCACTTATATTGGGCCCATCTTCCGGAGACAGTGACCTGTGCCTCATAACACCAAATTGCCTGCTAAAGCTAAGATGGTGAGGACAGGCTGGAGCTTCCCCTAACAGTTCACTTGGGAAGCCAATTTACAAAGGATCTTCTTAAGGTCTTTAAGATGATTACATGGAAAATGTAAACTGGAGACAAACACCCTTATTACTAGCACACATCTGTAACCATACAACAGTTTTCACATTCTTAAGGGCAGAGTAGCTCAGTAGAGTAAACTTTCCACAGAATACCTCCAAGAAAAGCAATCAGACAGGTCTTGTTTGCTGAAAATGGCCCTCAAAATGTATGTATAATACACAGCCCTATGTGCCTCAGTTTCCATCATGAACACTGTCTGAAAGCTACTTCTTTCCTAACAATAAACTCTAAAAGCAGCCGTTGCCAGTACCCCGAGTATCCTGCTCACCACCTCAGCAGAGGCACTATAAATGGATAATCCTTTCACAGTTCCCACTGACAATTTGAGAAGAATCACAAGAGTCCAGGAGAATGACATCATATGTGCCTTGGGCCCACACACTCTATTCTGAGGCCTGCAGATAAAGGGAAGGAGCACTAAACGTGTGACACCTGATACCACCTGCATAGGCAGAAAGTGATGGGGAGCACGAGGGAACCCACTGCTCTCACTAGTCTCTCCCAAGGGCCAGCTTTTCGTAATTAATGAAATGCCACTGAATATTTGGTTCACTGAAAAATCCATCTTTTGTTTTAACTGGCACTTTTTTTGTCACTGATAGATGTGGTCTTTCTTTACGACGAAGTACTACTCTGCCCTAAAGGAGGATAAATTAGAGGCCTTTAATGGATGCAACTGGAGAGCATACTTGTAAGAGAAATAAACCAGGCACTCATGTGCAAATACCATATTGTCTCCCTACTGCAATAAGATGAAAGAGTAAATAATGTACAAAATGTACAACAGACCTTGTAAAATGGGAAGAAACTGTTCCAGAGAAGAGAGAAACTGGGGTGAAGGAAAGAATAAAAAGCAATAAATAAACACACACAAGACACTTATTCTAATTCATTGCAAAGAAAGGTTTGTGCTAATATTGTTGGACAATGAAATCCCTGTATCTTGCATTCTGGGTAAATAATTTAAAGATAACTTTATGTGATGTATTAACTACTGTTACTCTATTACCTTGTGTTAAAATTTCTCTTTAAAATAAAATTTAAGGGATGGGGAGAGGCTCAGTGAAATATGCACTTCCCTGGCAAGTGCAAGGACCTGAGTTCAATCCCTGGTTCAGAAAACAAAAAAAAATAAATTTTTTAAAAAAGTTTCTGAGCCACCAGGAAAAAAATCAGGGCTTGGATTTGGGACTCCATCTACTGGATAACCCAGGCCCTCACACGTAACCCCATAAGCTTTGATCTCCATCATTCACCCTGAAGGAAGCCAACTCCACCATTCACTACCGTGTATTCACTCAGACTCTACCTATAATAGGACTTAGGTGTTGTTTCCCTCACCTCTCCCCTACTGTCCCTGAGGATAAATGACCATTACACTCACTGCAATATCCACAGTTCTGATTATAATACCTGGCACCCAAATAGTAAATGAATAACACAATGAACCAAAAACCATGAGATACATTCTTTGATAACATGACTGAGCTCAAACTTTCTATGAGAAAGGGAAGCATTTTGGCCACTTTCTCTTCCCTCACTTTGACGGGCAAGTAAAAACCCAAAAGCAATCACCACAAACCTGAGATATAGCTCCACAGTAGAACACTTGCCTGGCATGCTCAAGGCCCTAGGTTCAATTCCTAGCACAGACAAAAAGAAGGGAGGAAATAATCACACTAGGAAGATACAAGACTTCAGCCAGGCACAGTGTGGAAAATGAAGAGCTGGTCAGTATCTGGGCCAACTTCTGATGTAGCAATCAATCATCACCAAAAAATAATAGCTATTCTATGACAGAGGGACAAACAAGCCCTTGAGTCCCCTTAAAGATAAGCCTCTTCTGTCATGAACAAACCTTGTCTTAAGGGGAGTATTTCATTTCCTCTATTTCTCTTCATTTTACCTCCGAGGAAGAACAGATCCAGAAGATGATAGCTACAAGAAAAGCCACAAGGAAGACAGCAGTGAAACTATGAAGACCAGAAGCCAAGAAAGTGGCTAAGGAAGAAATCCAAAGGAAGGCAACAGTAGAGCAAACCTGAGGAGGTGAGGAAAGAGACAAGGAATGTGGAAGGGCAATGGGAGGGGCATTCAGACCCAAGATGCCTATTAGGGGCCTTTGCAGAAGCAGCCATGGAGGGAGAGAGGGCTTAAAGGAGAGTCAGGTGTTTGGACTGATATTTATAGAACACAACTTCACCAAGTATTTGATGGCTTGAAGGTCACTGTGATCTTAATGAAAGTCAAATTTTTTCTCTAAGAGAGAAGGTGCTTTCCAACAAAATCCTGGCAGGGAGGTGGGGTGGGGGTGCCTTATTCCAACACAACTTGGGATCTCAACTCCAAACCCCACTTTCAATGAACCAGACCTCAGGCACTGTGACAGGATCTTATCTCTTCAATGCTCTACCACTGTGGGTAATACCCTCTCCTTAGACGATCCAGAGACTTAAGTTTAAGTTGCTCTAAGTCATATGCTTCACAGGACCTGAACCTTGGAGTCGTTTCTCCAGTTGGAGTGCATATTCCCTAGGAATCAAACTCAATGTATAGCCTTGCTACACAGTGGGAGGTAGGCAGTGCTGAATTTTCAGCTCAGTCCATGACTGACATCATCAAGCACAACCTAATTAATTCCTAATGAATAGCGATCATCCTGACTCACCTCCCTGGGCAGCTGGAAAGAATGTCAAGCACTAACAATGATAAATTGCTTTTGCATATGTAAAGTGGTGCATGTCATTATTTTCCTACCATTTCAGACACTAGCCAATCTTGGTAACAAGAGGCCTGAGTAATACAGGTGAGGATCAGCAGCCTGAAATCTGCCTAAGGCCACCGGAGAGAACTGCAGGACACAAGTCCCTGAATGGGACAGCAAAATTCTGAGGAAATGTAGGCACTGAGAACCAAGACCACATCTGCAGTACCACAGTAACAGCCGGTGAGCCTTGGTATCACATGTCTCCAATTGTCAACAGGGTTTCCTCTACTTTCAGCAGGGAGTGAATAATTACTCCTTCTCATTTTCAAAAATTGGTTCCATATCAATCCCATCAACAAACCCAATACCTCTTCACCAAGCCTCCAATCCTAAGCATCCCATTAGAGGACTTAATATTACCATCCTGAGATTCCCTGATTAATTCTCTTCTCCATCAGCACTAAGTACTCACCCAGGTGACAGCTCAAAACAAGCTTTGAGGGCAAGATATCTCAGCAGACCAAGAGCCTGCTTAGGCAAGCACAGAGACCAGAGTTCCATCGCCGGTACCACAGGCCACTGAGACTGGGCATGGCAGTACATACCTGTAATCCCAGCACTGGGGAGGCTAAACTTGTAGGAGGACTGCTATGAGTCCAAGCTGTATAGTAAGACTCTGTACCAAATACATTTTTTTAAAAAGCTCTGATGGTTTCATGCTGTGTAGCTCAGATGGGAGCAATCCACATTACCAGCCTTTGGGAGAAACTACCTTCCCCATTCCAGCATGGAATTTGTTAGCCATAGAAACAGAAAGCCTGTTCCTTCCTTTCTCTGGTCACCACAGTCAAGTTGATCATTGTTCTCCATCAGAAAACTCCATCAAAAGGCAAGGCTAGACACAGTGTCAGGCAACCTGACTATTCTGATGCAAAGGCCTGATGGCAAGCTGGGGCACCACAAGGCAAGCCTGAGCTGGGTATGTAGCCTGCACTCCAAGCCATGGATCTGTAGGAGATGGACAATTTACTTTGGGAAATGTATTTCACATGCAGCAACAGAAGCTTCCTTCCAGCTCTAAGAAAAACACCACAAGGATTCACCACATGTAGATGTCAGTATTCCAGAAGGGAAACACATAAGCCCTTTCCTAGGAGTAACAAAGAAACCCTAGCACCACCACCTTTTCAGTTTCAAAAGATCTTTACACTGAGGCAGGAAGATCACTGCAAGTTTGAGGCCAGCCTGGGCTCTAAAGTGAGATCAGGCCAGCCTGCACTGCAGAGCAAGATCCTTTCTCCAAAAAAATAAACGAATAAATAAAGAAGGTAGACAGCTCACCTTTTAAGATAGCAACGTATCAGATCAATATATACATTGTGCTGGCTAAACACTATAACAACCATTTAAGGGTCTACCCAGCCACATGCTAAAGGAATACCTACAATCACAGGGCTGTCTCGTAGGTGGCAAATCTATGGGCAAAGACCTAAAGAGTCTTACAAAAGGCCAGCGGAGACTCACCCAATGTTACAGTCTGTTGCCAGCCAACTTAATGATATGTTGGCACTGGACTTACTCCAGGTCCCAATAGCTGACCTGCCCAGAAGCTGCTCCCCTGGCTGATTCACAATTCTAATCATGTTGCATCAGAAATGGTCCCAGGCTTTCATTTCCAGCTTCTTTGATTTAGGATACTACTTTTTCTCTGGCCATGCTTCCATGTGCCCTATACTACTTATCAGGCATGCTGGGCAGAGAGGAAAGAGCACATCTAAATCCACAGTTCATTTCTCACCAGGTCATCAGCTAGTCCACATGGAAAGCCTGAACCAATATGGCACCTCAGTGTGCCCAGCTATGAAGGCCTAGCTCTGCTGTTGTTCTTCTGCCATGTACACCAGGACTCAAGTGTTCTCTGAAGAAGCCAATCAACCCACATGGATCTCATCATCACTTATAGCAAAAGATCCAAAATCTAAGCTCTTACATGCCCAAGAAGAAAAAAATCCTCTTTCCTGCCAACCAAAGTAATCAAGAGCAGGATTTGCCACTTCTTATTTTTCATCACACCAGGTTTCAGGTTATTATCTTCTTGTGTCGGCACTGGGTGTGGTTCATCTACCCTTACTTTTCTATTGACTCTGAGCATGCAGATCATGACCACCCAAATCATATTTTTGAGTCCCAAGGTAAGATCATAAAACTCCTAGGGTGCAGAACCAGACTGTGAAACCTACAGAACGAATGTCACATAACACAAGAACACAGGATAAAAACGGAACACAGTAATAGGCAAAACTAACCCTTTGAAATAAATCCACCCAGCACTTGGAAGGCTGAGACAGGAGGATCATTACAAGTTCCAGGTCTGCCTGGGCTACAAAGTGAGTTCAAGGCCAGCCTAAACTGCATAGGAAGACCCTGCCTTAGACCCTTAGACATACAAACATGCGTACACACACAAAGAATTAAAAAGGAAAGAAATCTAGCTCGTAACCAATAGTGAAGAAGAAAACCAAAGCTGAATTCCTGATAGAGGCCCAAACTTGAATTCTTTGCAAAGCACAATCATTCACAGTATGTCCGGGCCGGAGATGCAGACAGTAGCACAGAACCTGTCTGGCAAGCACAAGGTTTTGGGTTCGACTGTCAGTACAAAAGAAAAAAAAAAAAAAAAAAACTCTAGTATGTCACTGGCATAAATATATATGAAATAGAAGTAGAGAGATGGATCAAAATAGTCTAAAAACAAACTCATACATATATGCTCGTTTTATTTATGACAAAGGTAACAGCGCATTGGCCCAGTAAAGAATGCTCTTTCTCCATAAATGAGTCAGATTACATGGATGTTTTTCATTTAAAAAAAAAAATTTTAAATCCTACTTCACACTGTACAATCAACTTAAGATCTGAATGTAAAAAGTAAAACAATGAATAACTTAGATGAAAACACAGCAAATTATTTAAATTACTTTAAACTAGGCAAATATTACCTACTTTGAAAGGATGACATGTAGCTAGACACACTGATATATGCCTGGCAAGCACAAGGTTCTGAGTTTGATTCCCAGTACAAAAAATGTAGGTTAAAAAATCAAACACAAGAGGGAAAAAAAGTAGAAAGTTATAGTTCAAAGCTAATCAAATGACTAATGAAAAGGCATTCCACGCCTAGCTATTGAACAAACACAAATTAAAGCCAAGTGGTACGATACCCAGACACTACACCAACCAATATAAAGGCTAACGCTATCAAGGGCTGTTAAGGTACGGAGTACCTGAGACTCGGGTAGTGACAGGCACCGAGACCAAGAAGCACAGCGCAGTACAGTGCATGAACTCAGCACCCACACACAGCGAGCACCCACATTCTGCACAGTGCAGGCAGAAAGCCCTTTCTTCCACTCAGAAACTTCTAAGACATTGCTACCACACAGCATTTGGAACAAATGAACTGCAACTGCGAGTAACAAAATAGGTGAGCTTTACCAAGGTAATAGTGCGTGTGTGAAATAAACCAGACACAAAAGAAAACAATACTCTATACATCCATTCACACTGTTGAGACACTAAAAAAACTAATCTATATTACTACAAGTCAGCATGGCGCTGGGGCTCTAGCTCAGTGGCCGAGTGCTTGCCTAGCATGTGTGAGGCCTCGGGTTTGATATCCAGCACACGCATGCATATATGCACAGTGGCTGTCCCTTTGGTGGAGGGGAGTGCTGACTGAAAAGCCTCTGCGTTCTGGTCATGCTGACGCAGACCAACAGCCAGGGAGCCAATGTGTTCACAATGGAAAAAGACAGAGCCAACACGACAACGCACATGGTGTTTCATATGCCACTCACACTTGACCGAAAATTGGAAAAACCCATTTCTCCTCCAAAACAATTTGTTTCAGTCCCTGACTGTACAGTTAGTTTCCTTAGAGAAAGTTCATTCCAGCAGACATAAGTGAATTTATTTTTGTTTTCACAAGTACAAATGCTGCCATCAGCACACAGAGGGTTAAGAGAAGCAGCCCCTATAAGATTAGTACCTGAACTCCCTCCAAGATGCTGAGCACATGGTTCATCATATCACAGACTGCTCTTTACAAAGATTGCAAAGGAAAGTTCTACAGCTCCCCCCCCCAAAAAAAAGAGCAGCCGCCTGTAATCAACAGAGCAACCTTCGCTCTTTTCACTAAGCATCCAAGTGCAGGGAGCCTCAGCAGAGGCTCACAGGTCATTTGGGTCTGCGAGTCTGACTTCCTTCCTAAATCCACATTCAATCCCTGCCTCCACTGGGTTAATTCCTCCTTCTCCTACTTCTGTGTTGTTTTATGGTCCTGCAAACTGCTTTAAATTCATTCTGAAACAAGATGGGTGTAAACATGAACGTGAAATGATTTCACTTTTTCTGGCTGCCTATTTCAATTTAGTGGTAATGCAATTTATTGAATGCCTCCCCCACCAATATGCCAAGCACTAGGAGTGGATATACACAAAGATGCTCTGCTCCTGCCCTAAGCAAGCATCCCATCTCACAGGGGACAAATAAGACCATTAATTATCCTTCAAAACTTCAACCCCACCCCCATCCCCTGCCTGGAAAGCTTAGCCAGATCTCTCCCCACCTCCTTGATGCTCCCACAGGCAGCACCTTAGCAGGCCAGGAAACCTGAACTTAAACTCATGCACCATATAGGAACGATGTGTCCATATGTGTCACCCTCGCCAAGATCTATAAGAATTGAGTCCATGCTTTTAGCGATGTTTCTCTGTGTCATTTAACACAATACCTTGCACACTCCGACTGATCCCCCAAAATGGTACTGGATGGAAATAGACAAATGAATGGCTGATGCCATGTGCTGCAATGGAGGAATAGCAAGCACTGCTCAAGCACAGAAGCCCATGTCTTTCGGTCCTGCTGGTCAATATGAGCTCTTTTGAGAGGGAGCATGTAAGGTAATTTTAAAGGCTATGTGGTACTTTTTAGGCCAATAACCAAGGCAGTGTAGAGAAGGAAGTCCTGTGTAGAGAAGTCTGGGCCAAGCATGACAGTAGGGAGACTGGGGCAGCCGCTGTAGCACTAGAGCTGGGCTGGATCACAGGAGTTCAGAGGCCAAGAGCAGAGAATCAAATGTTTCACAGGATAGGCAAAAATACCAGGGCTGTGTGAGCTACTCCTAAAGGGGTGTGTGTGCATATGTATGTATGTGTGTGTGTGTGTGTGTGTGTGTGTTTCTGTCTGTGTGTGTACTCTGGGAACAATGGATAAAGGACTCCTTGTTTTAATTTGCAATCAGAAATTTTAAATCAAAAGCATCTTTAATGCGGTCCAAGACCAAAACAGTTCTCTAACTAAATCCAATATTACAATGTGGCGTATCTCATAAGCATTCCAAGTTTATAAAAGTAGTGCAGGATAATCCATAAAGACACTGACAGTGTATATAGTTGGGCTTGCTTGAACAACTCAGAGCCACTGGATTTAACTCTGTTCAGTAGCCCAGTCACTCAGTTTGTCCAATAAACTTCTCATTAGACTCTGTCTTCATGCACTTGATATACTCCCCCAGCCCCAGAGAGAGGCTATGAGCTGAAAGCGTGGTCATGCCTGAGCCCAGCAGGGGACAGAGGCTCCTCGGCTCGTACAGCCTCTCATATTCATCAATGCACAGCCCCTGTGCAAAGGCTACATACAAGCTAAACGCCTATATAAGCTAATGCACAAACCAAAACTACTGCTTATTCATTAACATCCCTAAGTTTCCAATAAACTAAAACCCCACCCTTCAAATGAGAAATATAATCTGCTACTTACATGATACAATGACATAGCAGCTGTAAAACACATATCACTTTGTCAGAGATAAAAAATTCAGGGGCCAATTAATGCTCCAACCTCATGCTATTCCATGGAATCCAACCTGGCCCTTGGTTTATACCAATTTCACATTCAACAGGAAAGCACCTCAGTACTCTGGCTGGATGGAGGTTGGTCAGTGCAGGCTAAGTGAGAGACCTGCCATTTCCCCTCCACACAATAAGCCATCACTCAAGGGAACAACTATTCTGTGAGAGCCAAGTATGGACACAGACTTGCTTTAAGTAAACCACAAGCACTTGTGGGCACATGGTGGTGCGAGGCCTCAGCCCAAGTGCAGTACTGGCACAGACACTTAGGTACCCACACTGCCACGGACCCGCTCCTGACTTCTGCCTTTACCTCCCCTTGGCCCAGAGTACTCAGGAGGAGCCACCTCCATAGATCCCTCCTCTTCCCAAACCCACTCACCCCTCCTCCCATCACTCCCACCCATGAGTCACTTGTACCAAGAAAAAGATGCAAAGGCCGTATCTTGATTCAATCTACACTTTTGCAGCTCCCCCAGGCACACCGAAGGGGAGGGATGTGCACTTCCTCCTAGGATCTTCCTCCTAGAGATCCTGCTAACTCTGGTAAGAGAATGAGGAAGATGAATCCGCAGTGCCTCAGACTGAATTAAATGAAACCCATTTCCAATTACACCTAATGCCCAGCCTCTCAAGGAAATTCGCTGGAGCAGATCCCCTCTTGGCTCAACTACTTCATGGCAACTCTACCTACCATGTGAATGAGAGGCCAGAAGAAAACCTGTGACCACCACGATAGGGCTCCGGGATGCAGCTCAGAGCTGAGCCCTTGCCTAGCGTGCCTCAAAGGCCCCAGGTTCAGTCTCCCAACACTGAAGGCAAAAAGCAGCACACAGACCTGGTTTTCTGAACAACAAAATCAGAATATTTTCAAAATCTCTTCTCCAATCAAAGCTCTATATGTACAAGTGCTCATAGAGGATGGGGGTTTCAAAGGTGTGGGGTTCCTGGATACCTGAGGGAGAACTCAGCCCTATAACTCCTCGCAAAGATTCCACTTCTGAGAGAACCCCACCTACAGGCGTCAGGAAGGCAGGCTTCTGCCTTCCTTCCACACCCAACTTGTCCTCTTGACCTCCTCTTTTCATTTCTGCCCCTAACTTCACTCCTTTGCAGAGAGGATCTCTTGTCTCTACAAAATGGGCTGTGCCCTGCCCCCACCCCCATCATCACCACTGTCAGGAACATGGCTGCACCAAGCTCCCCAAGCCTGGGTGACATGAGGTGATACAAGTGGTATCTTCAAAGCTTAGGATTCCCGGCTCTGATCCCAATAGTACTAGCAGCCAGAGACATTTTCATCAGATTTTATCATATACAAATTTATTCATCAATGCTCACGCTTGGCCCTTCACAGCTGACCTCTGGCTGCTTCTCCAGCCATTTGTCTAGGAACCCTCCGCTCCAGCCCTGCACCCACTTCCTGGTATTGGGACAAAGCTGGCTGTGACCTAATCACCTGGGTGCCCAGGTCCTCTGCTGTGATGAATTCATTGCCTCTCCCTGGCAGTCTGTGTAGTGAATGTCTACTAATTTTTTCAAATCAGTAGACCAAAGCCACCAGCCTGTCCTCTTCGAAGCCTTAGCAGTCTTCTCTCAGGGAAATCACTTCTGACTCATGAAGCACCTAAGTTATTGTTTCCCAGCCTGTCAGTATGCTCCCTAGCATTTCCATGCCTAAAATCTCCCAGTACTTGACAGCTGTCAGAACACTCAAAATACTTGCTGAATGCTGTCTTTGGTCAGTACTCCTACAGCTTCGGAAATCGCTGTGTGTCTGGGGAATCCACACACACAGAGTAAATTCAAAAATACATTCAGTTTTTAGAACCTCTGAGTATGAATTTTAACTTCCCCACTTACTAACTATACTTCATTTTTGTTCTACCCAAAATTGGATCTAATAATGCTGCCTACCTGCTGGAAAGATTAAATGTGGGGATGCTGGGGAAACATTAAGAATCACTGTACATGTTATTTTAGCTCACTGCTTATTGTGTCTATTTAGACAAATGCTCCGGTGTGTGTCTGACACACTGCAGGTTCTCAAGTAACTGCCAAGAACCATGAGCATAAAAGAACAATAATAATCACTATTTAAAATCTGTCCTCTTGCTTGCTATACCAAATCTCACAAGGCAGGGATCTCCGTCCTACCCATTTCTGCAGCCCACCTCAGCCCGGGCACAGTTCAATATATAACTATTTAACTTATATGAAAATAAAATATTTGAAGAATTTTTGACATCTCAAAGAAACTCAGCCATATCTAGGCAATTAGAGAGCTGCCTTGGGCCTACCCTAGACAAGACCCATATGGTGCAACAAGTGCTCAATGGCTTGAAAATATTCCTCTGATTTCCAAAACCCCTAGCTAGCTGGCCTCTACCTAGTTCAACAAGCCACTGCTTTTCTCAGGGAAGGGCCTGCCACCTGCTGAACCACATTCTGAGGTCTCACTGATGGCAGTGCGGGCCCCCAGCACAGACCCAGCAGCTGCTCAGCCTGGGGAGGGAGCTGACGCAGGAAGCTGCCTATGCAGCTCAGGGCAGGTTCACCCTCAGGGGCCAGGGGCTGCTGTGAGCCAGTGTCAGATTACCACAAAAATAACAGAGGGCCTGCCTACACCCGGGTGCCAAGTAAGGGCAGGAGTATCCAGGAGGTGACAAAGAGAAGCCCTGGGAAGAAAAGGACAGACATCTGAGCGGGAGTCAATGATGACCTGGGTTTTAGAAAAAGCACTTTAAGTAGCCGGGCGTGGTGGCGCACACCTGTAATCCCAGCACTCAGGAGACTGAGGCAGGAGGATTGTTGTGAGTTCGAGGCCAGCCTGAGCTCTAAGTAAGCTCGAGGCCAGCCTGAACTTCATAGTGAGACCCTGTCTCAAAAAAAGCCAAAAAAAAAAAAAAAGAAAATGCACTTTAAATTCATCACTACTCTTCACAGCACCACTGCAGCCCCTGCAATAACTCATTCACTCAGTACCCAACTCAGTGCCTTACAGTTATGCTAAGCTACTCTGAATGCGCCTTTAGAAAGTCATTTTATGGCAAGCCAGAGATGGAGCTGTCCTTAGAGATGGCTAAGTGGAATAAAGTGCTTCCCTGGCAAGCACAAGGGCCTGAGTTCAATCCCCGGTTCTGTGAGGGGGCTATGCTAGCTTACTTGCTTAACACTGTGTGAAAACATCAGATTTGGGTCAAAGAAGGTTTTAACAGGAATTCCCTCTCTACAAATTCCTGATACTACTCACTTTAATTTTCTCAAAACTAAATCCAAACCGGATGGAGCTACTTCGTCTACTGTACAGTAGGTAGACCTTCAAGAAAGAAAAGGCCAATAAATAGCACTTATTTGCTATTGTTTTTCCTAAAATGAAATCCAAGTTCACCCTTGTGCTCCCCTCCTGGAGGAATGCCTCCAGCTTGATGTGGTCTGAGCCAGCCCTCATACTGCAAATAAAGTTAACTTCAATCACTGTAAGGAGTTAGCAGGGTATTGATTCTCCATCCATTATTCTTTCATCTTGGTTTACTCCATTCACAATGCCTCTTTAATGTGTCCTGGCAACTGTTTTACAAGTGGGTGCGTGCAGACCCAGCTACAAGAAAAGATGCCCTTCTCCAGCCCAGGCAGGTAAACGCCACCCACCCAGTGAATTAAGTTTCCCACTGTAATCTTGTAGATGGGAAAGAAGCTCTGGATGCCCTAGCAGATGCTACCAGGTACCTCACAGTCCCAACCTTAGAATGCTAAAGAAGTGAGGGAAGATGGAGCAGGTCTGTAAACAGATTCTCTTTATTTATTTATTTATTTATTTATTTATTTATTTATTTTTGAAGACCCAGGAATTGAACTGAGACCCCTATGCTTGTCAGGGAAGTGCTTATTCCACTGAGCCATCTCCCAGGCCCCTCTCTTAACTTTTTACTTTTGGTTTTTTTTTTTTTTGTTTTTTTTTTTTTGTCTTTTCGAGACAGGGTCTCGCTGCAGTTCAGGCTGGCCTTAAGCTCACTTTGTAGCTCAGGCTGGTCTCGAACTCACCAACAATCCTCCTGCCTCAGCCTCCCTAGTGCTGGGATTACAGGCATGCGCCACCACGCCCAGCTCCCTCTCTTACACTTTTTAAAAGTTAATTTTGATGGGGAAAAGTTCCACAGATCACATTACTGTATAGTTAACTGATTCATGTTTCACTTTAAAATATCAAGGTGATAAGTATTCTAAGGCACAGCAGCACTATGAACAAGAATCCACCCACTGCAAATGCTGAAGAAAAGACCTGCAATGACAACTTCAGTGGCAGGCAAGCTGGCAGCAGGCATGCAGACTGCATGTGCATGGCTTGTGTCACTTTTTAAGCTTTTAAGAAAGAGCCCTCTCACAAGCAAATCGATAAAAAAATTAAAAAACACTTTGCAGAGGATCCATGCCCGACAGAGTTTGACTCCTGTAAATTTAAAAGAATGCCATAGAAATAATGAAATTCCCTGCAGCGGCATCCTGCCTGTAAAAACAGCCACAGAATGGCTCCCAGAAGACAGGCTCTCATCCACCTTGCTGCTCCTCGTGTGGTCAGAATCAACGCACTTCATGCAGGGCACCTCACACCGGGCAATTATCAGCCAGCTTTGGCTCTGCTAAAAGATCTTTGATAATCCAGGCTTTTCACCATAAGTGCTCTCACTATTATCCCAGCTCTCCTCGTGCGGCCATCATGCCTGGTCACTCACACAAGGAGGAGCACGCGCTGTGGACCTGACTCATCTTTCCCAGCCATGTCTCCCAGGGAGCCATGTCTCTGCAGCGTGATACCACCACACTGGCCCACCAGGTTTAAAATTAGCCAAGCCCTGGCGAGCCGTGGGTAATCTTCCGACAAGGTTAGCCAGCAGAGCCAGACAACATTAAGAAGAAGCCAAGTGGAGCCTTTCAACAAGGCCAGCAAGGTCCTCTCAGAATCCTGGCCGTCTGGAGCGGGACTGTGGTGATGGGCAGCACGGGAGAAGGCCTACTGAGGCTCTTGTTCTATCCAGCCACGTCAGCAGCTTCCTTCACAGGCAACAAGCACAACCTCTGCATTCAAAGCTTAAATTCAACATATTTGTCCACAAACTGGTCAGTAATTTTTTAAATCTTTAACTGGACTTTTAAAATTTATTTCTGGAATAGTCCTCGTTATAAAGTTAATACCCACAGAGAAACATATGCAGGAGAAAATAAATGTTACTTATGTCCCACCAACTAACAGTACTAAGCAATCGTACTCTTGTTGAGGTTGAGGGGTTTCGTTGTTCACCTACTACTTCATATTCAGCATTTTCCAGTTTCTTGAAAAAGTCTTGGCACCCATGATTATAAGAGGTACACAGCATTCCGCACTGTGGATACACTACCATTTTTTTCTTCCTAGTTGGGCAGTTACATTTTGCCCAAGTTGTCCTTGTGTAGCTAACATAACCATTTCCTAAGGACGTATTACTAAATCAAAGGACACAAGCAATTCGAAGCCTGCTGGTCCAGATGGGGGCCAGCTTCTCACACACTCACAGTGAAGCCTGTCCTGATCACGTGAGCAGGTCTCAGGGATTTTCAAGTAACCTTGAATTCTAATGTGACACTTTCCAAGCACCTGAGGATTTTTTTTTTTTTAAATAAGACAAGCAAAGAGTTTATCTATCTCTGTCTGCCTCAGCACTGAAGCAGTGCTGCCCTCCTTGCTCCCACTTCCTGGGCAGCCCTTCCTGGGCAGCCCTGCTGGCTTTTCACAACACTGAAATACCACCATGTCAGCAGGCTAGGAGCAGCACCCCAAGTCCCCTGAACGCCAGGTGCCCTTCCACTAATCAAAAGGATCTAAATGTCTGGTGCACTCAGGCCTCTAGCAATTTCTGTTTTATCAATGCCCTTCCCAGTTAGATGTGAAATATTTTAAATATCACCCCGGTCCATGGGCAGTTTCTAACTTGAACTTCTTTTTAAGCCAGACAATGGTGAAACATGTCTACAATCCTAGCACTCTGGAAGCTGAGACAGGAGGAACATGAGTTCTAACCCAGTCCTGGACAACTCAATGATTAGGAGGAACCTGTCTCAAAATAAAAAATAAAAAGGGTTAGGGGTGTAACTCCGTGTGAAGATCCTGGGTTAGGGTCAGGGAAATCACAAAGACTACACTACAACATAAAAAAATTGAGATGTTTTTCAAACCAAACAATCTTTAGAAACCGCTGTAAAAAAAAAATCTTAATCACCATCTCTTCAACCTTAATACATCCAACTCCCTAATATTTTATCTTTAAAACTTAAAATACTAATTATGCGGATGCATTTACCAAGATGGCTGACAGGAAACCACTCCATTCATTTACTCTACGTAGCAATAAAGTGGATTAAAAAAAGAAAGATGAATTTTATAATCCTAGGAATGAAAAACACCACAAATACCAATGCTACTGTTACACTAAGGTTCTGCTTAAATCTGAGGAACTCTAAGATGATCAATTATATTCTCAACAAGCTAAAGCAACAATAACAATAATAATGTTAGAAAGTCAGACAGAGCCTAGCCTTGTGCCCAGACCACTCTGGTATACTCACCTGTGATATGCACCCAAGCAATATTTACTAGTACTTCTCTGGGCTAGGTATAGAACATACACCCACAAACACCATTCACCTGTAGCTCTCTTAGTTAAGCTCAGTTATTTTTCTATGGAAGGCCACAGATAACTACTATGTGGATAGAGTTTCATTTCCTCTAGATGTTTTTATCCATTCCCTGGTAGCAATGCCAAGGCAGGAAAATCAGCCAAGAAAGAGAAGGTCAAGCAAAGGCCTGTATAATCAGACTTTGAAAACTGAGAAAGCGCAAGCCGGGACTCATCACAGCACAGTCCAGGGGAGCAGGGAGGTCGCACTCCAAGGTGGAAAGAGCTCCAGGGCAATACCCACATCTCCATTTTGGAAGAATCTACTCCACAGAAGACACCACGGGAGCTACAAAAGAGACCCAGATTCTATGCCAAATCAGTAAGATTCCAACTAACAGAGCAAAGAATGTTGGGTTCAAGAAATAAAATATAACAGCAGAAGTTTAAGGAAATACACCTCATGGCCATGAATGAAATTAATATTCACAGCTAAAATTTATTCAACTCTGTCTGAGGCATGGGCTTCGGACTTACATTTTTTGAAGTTTTATTTTTATTGTCATTTATTTAAGTAATTTGGGGAGGATAAGATAGGGTCCTGCTATGCTGCTCAAGCTGGCCTTGAACTCATGTTATAACCCAGGCTGGTCTCACACCCACAGGTGATGTTGGTGCCTCAGCCTTGACTGCTAGGATTATAGCTGCATTGGGAAAGTTTTAGTTTTACTTCTGACTAATGGTACAACAGGGTACAACACAATGTTTCAATACACGTACAGACTGCAAAATGAAGGAATAGGCTAATTCACATAGACTTCACCTCAAAAACTGATAATTTCTTTGTGAAGAAAACATTTAAAAAATCTCTTTTAATTACTGTGAAATACGTACTGTTTTAACTGTTTAACTCTATTCAGCAAACAGTGCAATAGGTACCAGCACTTATCCCTTCCTCCCTAACTAAAACTTTATGCCCTTTGACTAATACACACACCCAATACCTACCCTGTCCCCACTGGCAACCACCTTTGGTAAAGACCATTCTACTCTCTGAGGTCAACCTTTTTTTTTTTTTTTTTAAATATATTTGATACAGTCTCACTACACAGCTCTGACTCGTAATGATCCTCCTATTTCAGCCTCCCCAGCTGAATGGATTACAGATGTGCATCACCACACCCAGTCTCAAAGGCCAGCTCAGGGCCTGCATCGCATGTGGTACCAGGGGATGGAACCCTGTGTCTCTGTGCTTGCCTAGGCAGGCACTCAGTCGGCTGACATGCCGGACCAAGTTCAACTTTTTTGTGACCCTAGAACTTTACTGTTATTATTTTATTTAGTCCTCATCACAATTTACATGATAGACGTAACATTACGACCTCCATTATTTAGAGAAAAAAGAAAATTAAGTTTAAAAACATTACCGTATTCATCCAAAACCATCCCATTAGTCATCAGTCAGACTAAATTCAAATTCAGGTCTGTCTCCCTTTGAGATCAAGGCCTACCTGTAGCAGTACACCACCTATCACTGGAGATAATCAAGGAACCACTATGAGACCTTTACAGAAATGCTGCAAAGGCCCAAAAGAGAAAGATGTTAAGGAAAGACCCCCACCCCACACTCTGACCTATGTAGCATGAAAACAAACCATCCCTGCAAGGGCTTCACGTTAAGGTGCTTGTGAGATACACAAAGCAGGAAAAGGCCTTTTTGCTCCCGAAAGGCAGCTGCCAAGCAAGGTGGCTGCAGAATCCAGGCTCTAGCCACTGTGGCCCTGCACAGCTGGCACGCGGCAAAAGCCATGCTTCACTGTGCGGCTCCAAAGCACAAGCCCAGACTGGTGCTGCAGGCTGGAGAAAGGGCCCTGGCCTTTTCTGAACTCCTTGCACCTGCACTGCTTCTCCAGCACAAAACTAGAACCTGTGGTAACAATTCACATTCATATTGGAAGATACCAGGAACACAACCAGAAAAGGAAATGAATGGAAAGTCATGGGGAATAAGTGTATGGAAGAGATAAGCAGTAAGTACACTTAGGAGTTATTTTAAACCTCCTACTCAGCAAACCTTTAAAGACAATAATCACATCTGTAGAAGTGAATGGACTTTGGGATGGTGCTGGTGGTGGTGAGAGGGGACAGCAAGATCCAATCGGTCACACTTACTCAGAACCTCAAAAGACTTAAATCTTTTGACCTACTAATCCTAACCCTAGAAATCTACTGAAAAGACAAATCCCATGAAATTTATGCATACATACACATAAAGTGGCATATATATGTATGATACTATGAGGAAAAGAATGACTAATAAAATCATACTTTAAATTCACATAAATGTAAAAGAAAACTGGGCCTTCATTTATAAGAATAACTAAAAGGAACAAAATGAAACACAAAAAAAAGCTTTAAAATATCAGTATTACATTTTGAACAGTAGTGCATGTGCTTAGCATGCCTGAGGCCCAGGCTTCAAGCTCTAGCACCAAACACATAAACAAATGAAATCTACGGTAGGCCTAACTTTAGTTTTATGTATGTAGCTACTAAAGTGAAATTAAAAAGGAAACAGTTAAGTACTATGTTAGGAAAGCGACATTATGGGTTTTTCATACTTTTCCCTGTTTTTGTTGTCTGTGCAAATTTAAACAGATGACTCCATTTTTTTAAAGAAATGTTAGGCCAGCCAGATAGCTCAGTGGACTAAAACTCCTATTAGGCAGAGGCAGGGTCCGGGGTTTGATCCCTGGCGTGCCACACCTGTGCAGGCCCCTGCCCAGGCCTCACTCCTCCTAGGGCACACTGAGAAGGCAATTGAGACTGGGCGTGGTGGTACATGCCTGTAATCTCAGAGCTTGGGAGGCTGGAAACAGGAGGATCACTATGAGTTGATCTGTATAGTGAGACCCTGTAGACACTGTATCAAATATATTAAAAAAAAAAACTCACACATAAAGTTGAGATGTCTGATTATTTGAATATAAAAAGAAAATGCTTAGAGATCAGATGCGGCTATATGCATCCTTCTCCAGGACCCACCAGGCCAATCTCTTAACTTCACAGGGAGTCTGGACTTTCAAACACACACACACACACACACACACACACACACACACACACACACACACACACACACAGCCTACACAGTGCAGACCAAAGGCCTGATGTGCCCACAAACATTACTGAAGCAATACTAATCTCTGAACTTACAGAGTGCACACTCCGTATCTGCCTACATTCTGAACTCTCCATCTGACAATCACATGACAAATGTATTATCATTACTTTGAACTCACAGATGAGGAAACTGAGACAGAAAGAGAAAGTAAATCACTCTATCTACCTCACTGAGACAACAGGCAGAGCAAGGACAGGAAGGTGCCTCCTGACTAAGTGCACACTGAAAGCTACCCGCATTGGACAGCCTGTGCACAGAGCAGAGCCCACCGCCACTGCTATGTCCGAAATGTCTTTCCTGCTCTCAGCCACTAAGAAGCTCTGACACACACTTCTGAGTTCAACTCAATGGAGAAGCCTCCCCAGTATCTCCTAGGAGCCTTCTGTTTGTTTCCTCTAGTCTCCCAGAATGCTATACATTCAGTGCCTACCTCCCTGGGTGGCAAGCAGATACTAGTATTCTTAGTGTCTCCAATGACCAATATCTGGTACCTAACAAATGAGAGGCAGGATGCCCAAGTATCATCTCAGTAAAGGAACCAAAGAGCTAATTAATGTGTCCATTGGTGAACATCTCACACACATTGGAGGTTAAAAATAATAAGACCTTGAATATTACACAGCCTTAAAAAAAAAGGCAATTTTGACACATGCTACCATATAGATAAATATTGCAAAGACAATGCTAAGTAAAATAAGCTAGTTGTAATTCCAGGTATATCACATATCCAAAGTTGTCTAACTCATAAAGACAGGAAGTGGAATGGTCCTTCCAGGGACTGGAAGATTAAGCAGGTACTGAATTTCAGTTTTAGACATGAGAAGAATTCTGTGGAGAGATCACAGAAGCAATGCTATCCTTACGCAGTACTATGATGTAAATGACAGTAATATGAGTGTACTCCATGCCAGAGAAGTGTGCAGTTTAAAAC
This sequence comes from Ctenomys sociabilis, assembly GCA_004027165.1. Taxonomy (NCBI): domain Eukaryota; kingdom Metazoa; phylum Chordata; class Mammalia; order Rodentia; family Ctenomyidae; genus Ctenomys; species Ctenomys sociabilis. The sequence continues at coordinate 42,939 of PVKA01005989.1, read as the reverse complement.
TGTTAAGACACTAAATTTACATGTACTATACCACAATTTAAAAGGCAGATAAGACAGGCCAACAAAATTCAGTGACATATCAAAACCAAGGCATCATACCAGGTCAAACTGACAGTGGCAGTGCCTTCTACACACAACTCAGTGCTGGAGGGCAAACCGTCTAGCAGGTGCTTCACACATGCACAGTCATGGCATGCATCCTTCCAAGCAGCTTCCCGTCACCATGAAAGGCTCTTCCATGGTGCCTTCCAGGATGCCCACATCCCTCTGGACAGCCCCGTTGCATGTTCCTGTCACAGGGCCCTTGCATTAGGGCACCTCTGTAACCTGCAGGAAGCTGGTTCAGGAAGCAGCACCCATGGGTCACTAGCATGTTTGCTCAGGACCTAGCACCTTTCCTCAGAAAGGCTGAGTCCTGCCCTAGCTTCCACAGCTGACACACTGGGCAGGTAACCTTAAGAAATGGTAAGAGAGGTCAACAATGACACCCCCCCCCCAGAAAACTGGAAGTTTTACTGCCCTGAATATGAAAGGAAAAGAATCCAACTGTGTAGGAGTCCCAGACAGGTCCCTACCATCTTTACTGTTAAAGATTTGTGAGCAAGGTGACTTTTAGACTCTATTACCCCCCACAGCTAAAGCTGCAGCCCATCTTTGAGAGCCCAGGGTGAACACTCAGGTGCCAGGCACAATGCCTCTCTAAACTGTCTTGAAGTCAAAAGGAGTATTGTCCACTTCGCAAGAAAAGAAGTTTAAATTGCAGTTTAATCCACTGTAAGGCACCTATTCTTTGGGCTAAAATTAGAAAACATTCTTTATAGCTGCTAAATCTTTATCGATATTAGAAGTCTGCTCCAAAGGTACTGGGCCAGTAATTGCTTTTCTTCCCCGATTCCATTTTCTATTCTTAGAGGCAGCTGGTACTGTAGGTGTAGCATTTCTCCTTCTACATGTTTCCGCTATATATATTACTTACTCGTCCCTGAAACTCTTCCACTATAAACTCCTACAAGTTTACTGTTGGTTTATGTTTCACATAAGAGAAACAAATTTCTGAATCAGCAGAGTAAAGCATATTTCCTTCCCGCCCCTCCTCAACTACTAAACAAACAGTTCATTTAAAAGGCCCACATAAACCGAGCTCATCCAGAGGTGAGCCCCAAAAGTGCAGGAGCACAGCAAACTTCCTGCAGCACCCAGGGCAAGCCACTGAGAGGACCAGCCAGGACCCTCGTTCATTACGCCAGGTCCCTGCACAAACCCTAAGTTTTAAGTCATACTCAAACAGGTAAAGGACACCTCAAGAACTTATGACAGAGGAGCTGAGGTGCAAAAGTGTACTTGCGATACAGACAATATTTTTTTACTAGTTTTTCACTTATTTAGATAAACACCCTTACTGAGGGAGCTCTGTGAATTATGGAGTCAGGTAAACAAACATACAACCAGACTCCAAGGAGCTGAACTTTTACAAAGATCAAACAGTAATATAACTTTTTTTTTTTTTTTTTGTCTTTTTGAGACAGGGTCTCACTACGCAGTTCAGGCTGGCCTCGAGCTCACTTTGTAGCTCAGGCTGGTCTCAAACTCACAACAATCCTCCTGCCTCAGCCTCCCAAGTGCTGGGATTACAGGCATGCGCCACCACGCCCGGCAGTAATATAACTTTGAGCAGTGCCTTCTTCCCTTTCACCTTAAGCCTCGTCTCCTCATTTGCAAATAAAAGAGTTGAAACCTGACTTTTGGGTAGCTTTCCATTTTATTTCTATTCCATTCACCTGTTCATCCAAATAAGTGGACCTCCAGCCTACTTAGGGATGCACTGCCCAAGAGGTAAATGCTTTTCAAGTTCCATAAAACATCACTGACCACACTATGAGTGCTCATTCAAGCACCACTTTTTATTCCAATAAAGCAACTACTTCTAACAAAATAAAAAGACAGTGTACTTATATAACCACCTATCAAAAGGCATTTTTCAGAAGTACATCTTATAGGGAGCCAGGGAGATGGCTCGGTAGAATAAGCGCTTGCCTGGCAAGTGCAAGGGCCTGAGTTCAACCCCCCCATCTCATTCTCCCCCCCCAAAAAAAAGGAAGTACACCTTATAAAAAAATTATAAACACATTATTAAGGTAAAAATTATATTTTCACATTTGTAGTGACTCAGTTAAAAGAAACAAAACTCACTTGGGAAGTTCAATGACATTCCCTGCTTGTCTGTGGAATGCCTGCTTTACTTTTGATATTGTGCCAGGGTACGAATCAAAAAGTAAGGTTTCTGCTAGAGCCCATCAGACTCCATCTGACCTTCGAGGTGGATAACTTTTCTAAGTCTGAGCCAGGCCTGGGGCCACATGCCCATGATCCTAGTGCTTTGGAAGGCTGAGGCAGGAACATTTCAAGTTGAAACTCAGTACTAACAACTGAGCAAATCAGAGACCATGTCTCAAAATTTAAAAAATTAAAAGAGGGTTTGGGATTTAGTTCAGATCTATTTAGAACCCAAATAGATCTGGGTTCAATTCTCAATACACACATCCCCAAAAAGCCCTACATTTAATTAATATACTCAAGCTGTGTATAAGACTTAAATATGATGAATATTCACAAATTAGAATACAGTTCTTAATTTTTATTGGTTAAGACTAATTATTAGGGGCTGGGGAGATAGCTCAGTTGAATAAGTGCTTGCCTGGTAAGTGCAAGGGCCTGAGTTCAATTCCCAGTTCCACCAAAAAAAAAAAAAAAAAAAAAGAAAAAAAACACTAATCATTATACTGTATCTTCAAAGAAAGAACAGTATAATGACTGGGGCTGGGAAGAGAGCTTGGTGGTCTAAGGACCTGCCTGAAAGCACAAGGACCTAGGCTTCATCCCCAGTACCGCATGTTGTCTGATCCTGGAACCCAGCGAGTGGTAGCACAGCCCTTCAATCTCAGCACTGGAGAGGCTGAGACAGGAGGATCACCATGAGTCTGCGCTGCACAGCGAGACCCTGTGCCAAATACATACATACAAAAATAAATAAATAATATAAAAATCTTTAAAAATAAAAGAGGGGATAACCACTTCTGTCCCCTTCACAAAAATTGTTATACTCAACAAAATACATGAAATTAAGTCCAAATATTTAAAATATTCACTTTCTTTTTAAAGTACACTGCTACCAAGCAAACCTATCTGCCCAAATTGTTTTAGTTAAGCCAATAACCAGAACAACAGGAAAAAAGTGATCTGTGGTCTTAACAGCTGCGAGCATGTGCCCATATTCCAGTTTTGAAGAAAACATACAGTACGTGAGAGGAAAGAAAGGGTGCATTTGGAATGGGAAGACATGATGTGCTGAATCACAGAGGCATCTGAGAGGCAAACTATTTTCCAGAATAAACAATTACTGCCATCATATTAATATTTGAAGAGATTTTTGTTCATAGTTTGCATGCACTGATTAAGTGCTCAGGGACCACCTTACTCACTTCAATAGTCCTCTAGCTGTAGGATCACACATGGGTCAGTGCCCAGGTCCCGGAGGACTGAGACACAGAACAGCACCTGGGGGGCTCACAGTTTAGTTGGGCGTCACAAAATACACGCACGTGCTCTGTTAGCCTTTGCCACACCTGCAGGGCAAGCTCTGTGCTAAAGGGACAAAGCAGGTAACAAGCGCACACCTTGCTCACAGGCCTCGGTCTGGCGGGATGCAGCTCCGTGGCAGATAGTGCTAATGCGTTCCAGTAAGTGCAGGGACTGACAGATGGCACTGGCACTGGGGCTGAGGACACGATGCACACACATCAGTATGGGCCAAGCATCTATCTGGTCATGCTGTAAGCCCAGAATCCAGAACACGCATGAGAAAAAGCAGGAGCCAGAGTCAGGGATCGCAAGCAGAGACCTGCGAGACCACAGCCTTCACCAACAGATCTCAATGTACACTGTGTCACTTGCAGCTGTGTGTTCCTACACAGGGTGTGACAAAGTGACAAACACAGAATGGTGGCTCTAGCAAAGCAGTGCGGGCCAATTCAATTCTTCTTTTTTTTTAATGTATTTAGTAAAGTCTATAAAAGGTCTCACTACATAGACTGGACTTGTAGTGCGCCTCCTGTTTTCACCCTCCCAAGCACTGGGATTACAGGAGAGAGCCTCCATGCACAGTCTCAATCACCAAATGCCTGGGGGTGGGGCAGGCCTGGCACAGCCTATGGAGCAAGGGATCGAACCCTGGTCCCTACACTCCGCCTAGCGCTTTCATCAGCTGAGCTATCTGGCTCAACCACCAATTCAATTCCTACGATTTCCCCAGTGCTATCGTCTGACCAGGGCAGGAATGGCCAAAAACCACAGCAGTGGGATATGATATTTTTTTCCTATTCCTTTCCTAATCCCTCCTGCAGTAAAACCCCTTTTCCAGTGCCAACTGAGAAAGGACTCAGAATGAACAGTGGACAGGTGAGGGACAGAGAATCCCCTGGCTGACTACAGAACATGGACAGGTGATGGTCAGCAGGCAGCACAGAAACCCCCAGCAGTTCTGACCTGGAAGAGTGAGGGAGAGTCCTGGGCAAGACACACAGCAGGCTCTTTTTGACTGCCTCACATTCCTGACAATTAGTCTGTTACTTTTCCCCCATCGTCATACCTTAATTTCCTTTACTAAGTTTAAAAAAAAAAAACTTGGGAGAATATTAACACTGGCTCAATGTACAAAAAGTAGACTAAGCTAGTTTTTGGGGGGATTGTTTGTTCGTATGATACCACGAATCAAACTCGGGACCTTGATACCACGAATCAAACTCGGGACCTTGTGCTTGTCAGGCACACACTTATGCCACTCTGCTATATCGCTGGCCCAACTAAGCTAATTTTAATATAAATGTAGAACTCCCAATTTCTGAAAAGGCACATACATGGGCCTGTCATTCCTTGTACCATGTAGAGCTGCACTGAAGAGGCACATGTGTCTACATGCATGTTCATTCACATCAATGTCTGTCAGTTAAGTAAGCAAGCATCAGCTAGGCATCCACATACAACACGCAGTCACCTTTTCAAGGCTGAGGGCTCTAGCACAGACCAGCACACCACAGAAGAGAGATGAAGACATCCCCATCAAGCACCTGCAAGCTTGTACTGCAACCCGGCAAAGTTACACCTAACAGAGCTGCTGAAGTTCCCAGAGGACCACTGTGCAGGCTGGAGGGACGCTCCAGAGCACAGAAGCCACACAGGGTGGGAAGCAAGGGCTCAGCCCTACAATCAAGCCTAGGAAAGGCCTCAGACACACCAGCTTCCCCAAGGCCACTACCATTTACCTGGGGTATGTTCCAACACACAAGAAGAACCATGGTCTTTCTCTCCTTCATGCAAAGAGCCTGCTGATTCCCTGCCCCCTCAACCCTGTTCATCTCAGAAAATGGAGACACAGAACATGGTTCTCTGGGGACACTATTTATTTAACATAATGGTGAGGTGTTGAGTTAGCTGGTTTCTGGTCATGGCAACTCTCTTGGCATGTGTATTTGCCCCTGCCATTCATTCACTTTGTCCCAACTCTGTTGTTCAATGCCTTGGACATTCACCCTTTTGTCTCCAGCAAAACCCCACTTCCTGCCTTCTGGAAGATATCAAGATTCACCTCAAAAACTAGCTCAACACCATTCAACCATGAGTACCGTCAAAGAAGTGTTTAAATTTGTCTTCACTATAATACAGAATAAAAATGATCAAGATCCAGTGAGTATAGAGGTACCAATTCTCTAATTTGAAGGTAACAATTTTTCTTTTTTTTTTTTGGCTTTTTGAGACAGGGTCTCACTATGCAGTTCAGGCTAGCCTTAAACTCACTTTGTAGCTCAGGCTGGTCTCGAACTCACAACAATACCGCTGCCTCAGCCTCCCGAGTGCTGGGATTACAGGCATGCGCCACCACGCCTGGCTTGAAGGTAACAATTATATAACATACACACTAATAATAAAAAATTAAATATATATATATATTTATATATAAATATATATATATATATATATATATATGGCCAGCCAAATAGCTCAGCAGATTAAAGCACCTGCAAGCAGGTGCAGGGGCCAGGAGTTCTATCCCTAGGCCTACCATGTCAGCACTGGGGAGTGCTGAGATGGCCAACTAAGACTGGGCATGGTGGCGCACACCTGTAATCCCAGCTCTTGGGAGGCTGTAAACAGGCGGATCAGTATGAGTCTGATCTAGTAGTGAGACCCTGAACACTCTACAGAACCTTTCCCTAAAACACAAAAATAAATTACATAAATTCCTCTTTCCTATACTACTACCTGTCACCCAAGATCCAGCCACTATTTTGTTTCTCCATCCTTACTGTGAACTCCTCAGCAAGACTGCGAGCCTAGACTTCTCTACAGTCACCATTGGGATACCACCACCACCACCAAGCCTCAATTCTTAGGGTTAAATCAAAGCAATTACCCACATGGCAACATTTTCTAGGTATCCACCAGGTCATGTCTGGCAAAATGAAAATAAAAATTGAGTTTTAAAGGGAAATAGTAGTATACAATTTCAACCTTCAATTCACAAGCAAGGAAGACTGAGATGTAAACGACTACTGGGATTTGCTGAATCATTTAACACTGGAATTTACCAGCGACTTGAAGTTGGAAGGAATCGTAGCAATGTTCTGTGCCTGATACAATCTCAAAGGATATAATGACCGGCTGACTTTAACAAGGTGGAAATTTAATAAGGATAAATGTCAAGTCGTGTACTTAAGAAAACAAATCAACTCACAAGCACAGGCTGGAGAAGAAAGTATGAGAGAGCCTTTCAGGACTGGGGTGCCCACAAGCTCCGTGACTCAGAATGAGGAGGCTGCTAAGAACACTCACACAGCATCAGGCCACCCTGATTAGAAATGAGGGATTGAAAGGAAGGAAAGTAACTCAGCTCTGGACCCCAGAGACTAAAGAATGGCGAACAGTCAAAAATGAGCATGAATTTGACAGAGCCAACAACACACACAGGAAGCCGCATCCAAAGAGCAATGGGGTGGGGTAAGGCTGGGTGGCGAATGCCTTGGAGACCATGGCAGTTAGCTTCTGAGTCTTCAGCTTCACAGTCCATGCCTAGGACTACATAACACAAGTACAGTCCATCTAAAGTACAAGGAAGAGATTAACATACAACACGGCCCCTAACTCCAAAATGTGAAAGAGAACAGGCAAAACATGTAAAAGAAGGGGATGACTTACATGTTCTATTATGAAATTATGTTCGGAACAGCATTAAATATTTATTGATATAAAAGATTCAATAAATTCTGTTCATCCTCCACCCCCAAAAAATGACAAAATAATACACAAATAACACCATTAAAAGACAAAAACAGCAAAATATATTTCAAAAGTTGCATTGAAAACAGCCTGGCCAAGATCAGCAGCACATGACTGTAATTCTAGACACTCAAGAGGCTGAGGCAAGATCACAAGTTCAAGTCCTGCCTGAGCACTCAACAAGAGCCTCTCTCAAAAACAAGGAAAAAATTTAAAAAGGGGACTAGGAATGTAGCTCTGGGCTCAATTCTCAGTACAAGAAAACAAGGGTGACACCCATGGGGCAATGCCAATCTGAAAGGCTGAGTGATACAAAGCTAACAAACCCTGTGCAAAGATGATAGATAGCTGTCCTTTCTTTCACTTTTGTTTAATATTTTGCTTCTCAATTTTTTCAGTTTCTCATAATGGGCATACATTGGAAATCTGGTTAAAAAATAATTTTAGATTTTTCAAAAGAAAATGTCCCCTGGCAAGCACAAGGGCATGAGTTCAATCTCCAGTTTGACCGAAAAAAAAAAAAAAGACAATGTCTAAGGGCTGGCCAAATAACTCAGCAGATTATAGCCCCTGCAAGCAGTTGCAGGGTCCAGGGTGGTGCCAGCCTTGACCCAGGGTGCACTGAGACTGGGCGTGGTGGTGTGCACCTGGAATCCCAGCTCTTGGGAGGCTGTTAACAAGCCAGTCACTACAAGTCTGATCTAGTAGTGAGACTCAGTAGACTCTTCCCTAAAAATACAGAAAAAGAAAGAAAGAAAGAGAGAGAGAGAGTCTAAATAGCCTAGTTAAGTCATAAGAGGAATCAAGCTTATGCTGTATGGTCCTATTAGAGGAGGGGGAGGAATTAAGTTTCATGGACAGTCTAGGAGACCCCCATCTGATCTAAATTTAAGAAAAGTCTCTGAGTGACAAATGGTCTTTATAGTGGTGAGCTCCCCATCAAAGAGCAGTGCCTCTGAGATGCAGCAAAACTATTTAGGACACATTGTAGGAGGACTCTATGGTGCCACACACTACATAGTAGCTTCTCCTAAATGACTTGGAAGGTTCCATTCGGCTATGCACTCTAATCCCTTCACACTACCTGGGCCACCTCTGCTCCAGAAGCCACCACCCCTCTCTCTCATATAAGTTCAAATCCTCAGTCAAGACTTAAAGATCCACCTCTCTGCTGTCTAATCAAGTCAGGACCAAATAAGTACAGTTAAAAAGAAGACTCAACTGGGAATGAAGTTTCAAGTCCTGGTAGTTTTCTGGCTTCCTCAACTGTTCAACCCCAGGAATTTAAAAACTAAAGCCAACCAACCTACTGTTCTGAAAACCATGACATGCTAACAAGCAAGAGATGGTTTATTCCTCCGGTGCAGTCCTGAGTGGTAACTGGTACACAGTGACTACTTAATTAATGTTTTATCAGTGATAAATGAATTTTACTTTGACTTAGTATGATGAACTAGTAGGTGTACCAATAAGCATTAATAGGAGGGAAAATGCCGTCAGATATGTTGCACCCAGTAACCTCCAATGATATAAAACTCGTTGCCTTAGTGAAACACATTGCAGCGCTTTTGAAGGCTGTGGATCGACAGCACAAGGGTGTAACAGGCGACACATCCCAGCCTTACTCATTTTGGCAAACGTTCTTTTCCATGGTATCTTTTAAGACAATGAGCAGGCAATGTAAGTTGAGAAACAGACCCAGGGCCTTCTCCACTGTGACAGCACTTAAGAAGAAATTGTATGGCCAACTCTCGGCAAGACTTAGGAATCTCAGTGGGTTGGAACCAGACCCAGTTCATTCCAAGATTCTATCCTGTGGCTCAAGTATCACATCTAAAAATCCTTTATTACTGCTTATTGTACCATGGTATAATAACAAGTCGTTTTTCCCCAGGTAAGGACAGATCTTGATTTTTTTCACCATGTCTACAAATTTCCTCCAAATAAGGATCCAGGCTTTCACCTTTACCCACAATCCATAGTGCATGATGGATATTAAGATTACATGACGATTGGACTGAACCCTAACACCACCCTCTGAGGTGGGTAAGCTAACACTGCTAGCATTACTTGGAAGGTCCATAGAAATACAGACCTCAGACCTGAGCCTGCCCAAAGCCACTGAGTCAGAAGCTGCAACCTATCAAGATGATGCAGACCTGTAACAAAGCGATGTTGACATACTGCCCCTCTGGCTGCCCTCAAAAGCTGCTGAACTCAGATCTGCAATAGTCTGAAGGCCCAGAGACAGCCTCATTCTTTCATTCACTCCTTCACCTATTCAAAAACTATGTATTAAGTTCTTGATTATTCCAGGTACTTTTTAGGTGATCACTGAAAGGAAAGGCTCCTTTAATGTTAGACAAAATCATTTATTATAGCTGCCTGTTCTCACAATTCATCTAAAAACAATTTAAGTGCCTCTGAATTCCAGCTTCTTAATTGTGTTGCAGGTGTCAGGGATAATACTGCTTCACAAAGCATCCTAGACACCATCCACACAACAGCTAGACCTAGTGGTTTGGGCAGAGACCCTTTCTATTTCTGCAGGTGCTACATTCCAAAAATGCTTTTGCTTAAAAGCATGGCAAGAATTCTACACTTAGGGAACCCAAGAGGTTAACAAAGGGCCTTATTTTTCTCTGGGGAGAAAAAGAAAAAAAAAAAAAAAAAAAAACTAAAGAACCTCTCATGGAGAGGTTTACATTTTTAAATATATTTATTTTATCAACTGCATGCTTACAAGTCAAACAACTCCTCAAAGACATTTTGCAGACAGATATTCTGGGAACACACTGGAGGCAGCTTATTTATCTGCCTCTATTACAAGACTAGCCCAAAGGGAAGAGTATCAGATGCTATCTCTTACTGAAATAACTGTCTGCCTGTCTGCCAACCCTATTCCAGGCCACAGCTACCTCAAATTTTCCTCCTTCAGTCCTGCCAAACTGCCTCTGCCCCTGGCCCCAAGAGCCTCTGTACCCTATCAGGAAGAAGTGTAATTAACCTACAGGTGCAATATTCATATTGAACACTGCCACAGTACTGGAAACCCCTGCAGTTGGGTAGGATAATAGGTAAACAGTTTCCTGGTCTCTACCAAAATGGAATGACAAAGAGTACCCCATACTCCATGCAGTTACAACTACCCCTTAACTTCCTTCCTTTGCTGTTTTTAATGAAGTCATCTTTCACATCACAGATTTTTTTTAGGGGGTGGGAGGGATACTGGAGATCAAACTCAGGGCCTTTGTATACCTTCAGCCCTAAATCACCAGATTTAGCAATTGGGAACATCTCTGCCTTTGCCAGGTCAGTACACTCCACCAAGACAGCATCCTAAGGGCAGGAGTTATGTCCTGTTCATCAGAGTGTCCCTGCAGTCCAACATATCCTTGATCATACACATTTCCAGTAAACAGAGGTAAAACTCTTAAGTCATTCATCAAACGTTTACTTAATGAATTTCAGGAATACAAGATGAAATGTTTGAAGAAAAAAAAAAGGCATTCTTGCTGACCTTTTGAGACTAAACAAAACAAAGAACAAGAACTACGCAAGCCTAGATACAGATTTCAATGTACGGGCAAGGGAATTCCTGGAGCAGAGCAAGCCAAGCACAACAGAGCAGGAATTTTCTTATCCACAACATCTCACACAGATCTGCCCTGTAATTCGCTTGCACTGAAGGCATTTCCCACTCCAGATTCTCCTTCTGTGAGTGACCACGTTTCTGATCTGAGTTTAGAAGGAACAGCACACAGTATGGTATCTACTGTGTCAACCCTGAACCACAGCTCTTAGTGATGCATGCTTTATACTTAACATTTTCTAAAAATGCTTTTTAAAGGAATTTAAACTTTATTCTCCACTAGACTGTATGTGGATCTTAGTTAAGGTCGTGCAAGGAGGCTTAGGGATGCAAAAACTCCCACAGATTATGCCCTGGGAAGATCCTATCTCTGCACCCCAAGCCTGAGTCCTACCACCAGCCCTCAGCTGGCTCGTTTTCACCACCCCTGCCCACCACCCACAGAACAACCTGCATCACACATATCTCACATTTTCTAACAGCCTCGGTTTTAAAAGGCAGAAACAGGCGAAATTAATTCCAGTAACTTATTAGCCCAAATTGTACAAAAATTATATCTATCAACTTGTGATGAATTTAAGCAAAATGGTTGCAGAACTATTTTTATTCTTTTTTTTTTTGGCACTACTGGGGATTGAACTCAGGACCCTGTGCTTGCCAGGCAAGCACTTATTCTACTGAGCTATCTCCCTTGCCCTATTCTCTTTTTCTTTCACTAAATCTTCAAACTCCAAGGGGCCAGGGAGATGGCTCAGTAGAATAAGCACTTCCCTGGCAAGTGCAAGGGTCTGAGTTCAATCCCCAGTTCTGCCAAAAAAATAAAATAAATCTTCAAAATCCAGGGGTGATGTCTCCTCTCTCCTTTCTGGTGCACTGCAGTCTGGACTTCCAGGGTGCTGGGCAGTGCCTGGGGCTGATGGGTCCTGCACAGTACAGTGTGAGCCCCCAGTGAGCACTCTCTCGCCCTGGACCCTGTCTCCTTTTAGTGGCACTGCTACCAGTCTTGGGAGAACACTGATTTTCAAGGAATCACCTCAACGAACCCCCTGAGCTGCACATGCCCCCAAGGGACCCTCACTGCAGTCCCTGCCAGCTCAGCCACGCTACCCACCGCTCTCTTCCCTGGAGACAAGCCTGTGCAGGCTGCATGCACAGCCTAACCCTGTCACCACGCCCAGCACTGGTGGATGGGCAGCTGCGTGGATAAACAGAGCTCCTCAAGCACAAAATCCCTCTGGCCAGGCCATAGTTGTCCTATCTGTGAAGTCTCCCTGACTCCTCAGGGCTCTGCAAGTCAGTCAGGCCTTGCACAGGGAGGGCTTCGTGCTGCTTAAACCAGGTGACTGGGTCTGCGGTGTGTTCACACTCAGTCCTCCTGCGCACTCAGCCCTACCAGAAGTTTGACCCAGAAAACAAAACTTTACGTAGACTATGCTGCAGAGATTACTTATCTGAACCAGTGCAGACTTTTTTGTTATTAATTCTACAGAAAATATCCTCTGAATTTCCTGCTATTCTACCAGACTATAGAATGTACAGTGGTCCCTCACTTATCATGGAGGTTACAGTCCAGACACCCCACAATAAGTGAAAATCTGCAAAGCAGTGATGTTATATTTTAGTATTTATATATATTTTAAGGCTTTGTAAACCCACACCCTTTTCCACACTTTTAAAAACACTTCTAATGTTCTTAACCATTTTCTAAACTCATAAACCTACATAATTTTAACATACATATATTGTACAGTATTGCAAAATCCCATGATACAGCAAAAAATCTGCAATAATTTAGAGTAACTTTTTTGAAGACCCATGAAACAATGAGTCTGTCAACGTCAAACTGTGAAATAGTGAGGGACTACTGTATATATCACCTCACTGTTTCTTGTGCCGAGGACTAAACACAGGGCCTACCCTCAGCTATATCCTTGGCTCTATCATTATTATCATTATTATTATTATTCATGTTGAGACAGGGTCTCAATAAGTTGCTGAATTGTACAGGCTGAGCTCAAGTTTCTGATCTTCAGAGCCACTAGAGTGCTAGGATCTTAAGCATGCACCACCATGACCAGCTCCTCTCACATAATTCTTAAAGAGCTTGTCTGCCCAGCTGTTTCTATATGGAAATTGGAAAATGTTGCATTTTGTCCTTAATGAATAAATACCATGTAAGATCGTGAGGCCACGTTTCTAGATTCCAGTCTGGGTTTTTCATTACTACTGTCTTTCCATAAGATGGTGAACACGTTATTTTACCTCTACACACCTCTAATTCCTCATGCCCAGAATGGGGAAAACAAGATATGCAATTCACAAAATTGTTTTAATACCACCAGACTGGCTTGTGCCTGTGAAAGTGGGGAGACAGGCCAACTCAAAAAATCAACATTGTCAACACCAAGACTGGGGAACTCTGAAGCCAGAGGAGCCCTGCATGCACTCCCTGAGTAAAACCAAACAGGCCCAGGATGCAGGGCTCTCATAGCCAAGCCAGCCAGGCAGGGCCCCCAAAGAAGGGCGGCCACACCAGGTGAACAGGCTCCAGTGCCGGATCCCACAGGGAGAGGGCTGTGGGGGAGGGCTCCCTCCTGGAGACAAAGGAGGAACACAAAGGAGCCAGCCTTCCCAGGAAAGACGCAAAGCAGAGAGAATGGGCGTTCCCATTCCCAAAGGACGGCCGCTGGACAAGAGCCCCTTCCTCCGGCTGGTTGGGCCAGGCCAGGGAGGCAGGAGGAGCATCATGCTTTTTCTTCCTTTCTTTCTCCAGTGTTTCAGAGGCGACTGAACTTTCCCAAACTGGTTCTGCCCATTTCCAACAGGAACTAGACTTGCGTGTGCGTGCATTTTATTATTTCGGAAGAAAGCATTTGCAGTCAGAGAATGAGTCATCAGTAATCCTTGTCAATTTGCCAGCAGCCTGCCCCTCTTCATTACAAACGTGGAGATAAAAGCTCTCGCACTGCATTAGCTGGCATACGCCTCCACAGACAGCACAAATAAATTAATTGTGCCTCATTTCAAACAGCCTGAGAGGTATGCAGGAGGGGGAAATGTGCTCCATCTTGTTTCATTAACAAATTAAACTGAAACAGAGCCGCCACTGCTGTCTTCAGTATGTAGACCCAGTTACCCTGCCAACTTCAGATTCTCCTAACAGGCACCACTAAGCCAGCATCACCCAAGGAGAGGGCCCCATTCTGCAGAACCTGGGACCTTGCGTCCTCTGGGTGTGTTGGGGGTCCAGCAAGGTCTGTCTCAAGGATCACAGGGGCCACTGTAATGCCAGACCTGGCTCTGGCATCATCACAGGAAGTCTGGGGAACAATGGTCACCCAGCCTGGGTGCTGCTGCAAAGGAGGGCGCGTCAATCATTCACCCCAGGCAAATAAACAAACCAGTTTGGTGGTGCAGCCTGCAGAGTGAGGTGGCTGTCATCAGGCAAGCTCTTTCATACTGGGGATGTTGAGCATTCCAGAAAGAACAAAGTTTTTCAAGACCAACTTGAAAAACAAGTCGGGCTCCCCTGTACCACCAGCTAAGATTACTCTTTCAAACACGCCTTTCTAGGATTTCACAGAACCTCTGCTTTTCCAGCAGTCACAGACAAGGTGTAACAATGCTGTGATTTTCTTCATCCTCATTCCCTGCTGCATAATTTATGGAACCTGCATTTTATAAATTGAGGGAGCATGCCCAAAAGCTGATCCTTTTATGTCTTATCTCCAAAAGACAAAACTAGTGCCTATGAAGGAAGAGGGGAGACAGGAAATGGTGGGGACAGGACCAAAGAAGAATCTAAGAGGAAAAGACGCCCCACTCCCCAAACACCACTCCATTAACTTGTGACCTATAAGGAAGTTAAGATTGCCAACAGCTAATCCAACCATAAAATATGTCCAAAGTGTTTGTTATCCCGACAGACTCTGGGTTTGATTTTGTTAGTTTAGTTTTCTAAGTGTAAAATTCAAGAATTTGAAAAATTCTACCCAGAAAATCTGACGGGGAAAAAAACTGGCTAAAGAAAACAGTTAAATAAAATCTAAAAAAAAAGAGGAGAAAGAAGAGGAAGAAATAATAAAGCCATATGCAACCCTTCAATCAGCCTAGAAAGACCAATTTAACAATGAGGCACCACCGAGTCAAAACCTTCATCAAAATTATAGTATCTAATGTAGGCCAAGATGCCGAAATTGGTAGTTCTTGCACTGCTGGTAGTATTGTAAAGTGTGGTACAACCCTTTTGGAAGACAATTTAACAACATCCATCAAGAAGAGGGGGTGGGGGTATTATGCCCTTTAGCCCAGGAATCCTGCTTCTGGGAATTCACCCTAAGGAAACAATCCACAATAAAGATGAAGTTATATTTCAAAGTATCATTTATAATAGCACAAAACTGCAGGGGAAAAAAATGTAAGTGTCCAATAACAGATGAATGGTTAAGTAAATTCAGCATGTGGGATGATAGATTGTAAGAGCATTAAAAATCATCTTGAAGGCCATGTAACCATTTGGAAAGCATTTACTTAAGGTTTACTGAAAAGAACAGAATACAAAATTGAGTCTACATATGATTACAGCTCTACAGAAATATGCCAGCACACAGACAAGGGCTAAAAGTTAAAATGAAAACAGTTGTGTTAGGGTGCACAACTCACTGGTAAGCACTTTTTTTCTTTTCCTTTTTGTATATGTCCTTTATTGTGGTTATAGTACTTTTTGTAACATGAAGAGAAATCACAGAGTATATATACAGCTGTGCAACCCACACTGAAAGAACTAATCAAAGATCTGAGAAATCTTATACTTTTTTTGGCATATGCCAATCCCTAGCCCAAGCGTCTCTATCCTGCCTTTGCCTGTCCCTGGAATCACATCACTCACACTACAGAGGTTGACAGCAAACAGTGGCTCAAAGCTGCCAGCACAAGACAGGAGGCCACCCCCAAGCTTCCCTGCAAAGCTCTGCACCTCCTGCCCACTGCAGCTTCTAATGCCAAAAGCTGCGTCCTGAGAAATAGCCCCCTCCTCATTTCTCATGTTCTTCCAGTGTGACTCTGACACCATTCAAGCCATGTGTGGTTCACGGAACAACTGCAAACAATGCACCTGAGATGCAGGGCAAAGCCCAACCTGCAGCCCCATCTCTGCACTAGGGAACCAGGGTACCTGAGAGTGAGCCAGTGAGAATCCGAATACACCCAGCCAGGCTCCCCTGTGATTCTTTCTCGGAGATATTATCTGAAGGGGGAGGGGGGAGCTTATTTAGAGGCTTGTACTTCCTCAAATGAGTACTTAACTACAAAGTGATTAAATGTTTTAAAGGGAAGAACAAGAGAAGGATCTGTTTCCTAGCCCCCTTTTTTCTATGAAGTAATTCCCAGGCTAACAGACATGATCCAATTCCACATGCCTGGTGCTCAGCATAGCACTGGAAACAAAACAGGTGTTCAAATATGCTTGTTGAAAAAGCGGGGATCTAGATGAGTAAGTGAGCAGTAGACTGGCTCTGCCCTCTACTCTGCTTAGTACTTGTTTGCTGATTGTCTCCCCTTCTACTGGGTGGGCTGCCGCCGGTGGGGGTAGGCCTATGTGCATATCCTCCCTGTCTCTGAACAATATCCCCAGTTGCTCCAAGATCCCCAGATGCTCCAAAAGGCCTGGCCAGACTGCATCATTCTTCACTTCAAGAGTGGCTGACTAAAAGAACAGCAGGCACTAGCAAAAGACCAAAAAAGAAGGCACTACCAGACCAAGTGACCTTATCAATAAAAGGGTCCTCTTCCTACAGGAAGAAGACAGAAGCAGAAACCATGCCCTGCATGAGGTACATGCACTGCGTCTCACAGGTCTTCAGAAACCTCACACCTACAGGGATAAGGGAGCTGCTGGCAAGCAGGATTCCACAATTGACCTGAGACACAAGCAGTGAATGAGCCTGGACTCAAAGCCTCATTCTTTTCAGTTCAGCTAATACAGTGTGACCAAAAAAGGAAAAGCTGTGAAGGGCCACCCAGTGGATGCTAAGGGACAGCGTGGAATCATCATGGGGCCCTACGTCCTACATAAGGCAATAATGGTAGTGCTGATGTCACCCCCAAATTATAAGTAGACTCTTCAGTATCAAATGCATTTAAAGCCAGACCACACATAAAGTTCCCCTGGTTAAAAGTACTTGGCACCCACCAGATCACCTCACAATTTAACTTCTAAGCCAAGCTGAAATCAAACAGGCTAGTGCTTAAATCCTACCTTCACCCATAAAGTGGGATGCTGAGACAGGAGGATCACAAGTCCAAACCCAGCCAGGGTCACCTAGTGACTAGGTGAGGCGCTGCCTCAAAATAAAGTAAAACATAAAAAAGGGGTTGAGGATATAGCTCAGTGCCAAGGCCCTGGGTTCAATCCCAAGTGCAGGAGCAGGAAGAGAGGGGCTAACTGCCCTCCTTTTCTAGAGGTGTTTGAAATTAAACCAATGCATGTGAAGAACTGCAACACTTACCCTTAAGTGCTGTAAAATCAGAACACCTAAGTTTCCTCTAGCTCCAGGGCACAGGCTAGTTAGTAGTGCTGTGCTCTGCACTCTCCACTGATTTTCACCCATTCCTCATAAAAAGCATCATGTATTAACATAGGACACAAACTTGTTTTTTTAATAGGCACAGAATAACTATCTACTCTTCCCGTAGGAATCAAACTTTTTAAAGACTTTCCTGTTAAATGTAACATTAAATGCAAACTGATCCATAATGTAGCCCAATTTGGAATGAAATGTCATGGGTTTCATCCATGACTTCAACAGAAGAGCAGCGCATTAAGAGGAGCTCTGCCCCGTGCTAGGAGGCGCGCAGGGCTGGGGCCAACATTGGCCAGTTATTGTGGGATCTCAAGGTTACAGTCTACCTGGGCCCCCACAAAATGACAAAGTTGGATTCCAAAGATCAGTTTCTTCTTTTTTTTACTTAATTTTATTTTATTTGTTGATACAGGGTCTTGCTACACAGCACAGCGTGCCCAGGTTTCCGGGGCAGCACAGCATGTGGTACCGGGCATTGAACTCGGACCCTTGTGCATGGCAATGGGCACTTAGACCACCAAGCTATCTCCCCAGGTCCAAAGATCAGTTTCTAAAAAGAAACTACATTCCAAACATTGTTTTCAATCCAAGACAATCAGTGTTGAGGGTACACACCCTGGTCCTGACTGATCAATTTAGCAGGATGCTATCTCAAAATATAAAAAAGCAAAATAAAAATAAAAAAAATTTTAAAAACTTTAAAGGGCTGAAGACATAGCTCAGTGCAAAACTCCTAGGTTCAATTTCTAGTACAAAAAAAGTCCAGTGACAATTTACAGAGCCCAGGCAGGGATGAATGGAGACTGTCGTGGCCTCAAGGAGTTTGCAGATTAGGGGATTCACAGCCTGTTCCATCCAGGGACACAAAGTAGAAGGGTTCAAAGGACCTGATACACACCATGCTACCTGTTATCTGTTTCTCGCACCCTGCCTCCCCCTCCTGGGGAAGCCCAGTCCTCAACGTGTCTTCTCAAAGCATAATTTTCAGGTCCCAGAGTCCCACAGCACTTAGCTCAAGACTGGTACAGCTGAATGACCTCACAGAATTTGAACCAGCACTCCCACCCTTTCCCCAATTCATGTCTTCACCCAGATCAATTTCTGAAAAGGCTGCCAAGTTTCATCTCAGCACTGCTTGTCTTTTTCAGTGCAAAACTGTCTTTGTTCCTCACCCAGCCTTTTCACCAAGTAACTAGAGAACATGGCAAGAGACAAGGATGTACTGAGATGCCAGAGACCGCTGAGAAAGCTCATGGGCAATCTCCCAACCTCAGGAGTGAGTATGTGGGGAAATCCCTCCCTTACCCTAGAGATCAGAACTTTCCTCTAGGAGCTGAGGCAGGACGAGCCTGGCCAGCATCCTTTGTCCCCTGGGCAGAGCCAAAGCACTGTCTCCTTCACTCTGCTCAGCATGAGCTCCATAGGGCTGCTGTTCTTCACAAGACCATGAAGAAGTAATGTGCAGGTGACCCAAGCCAGGATTGCCTGGTCCTGATTTTTGAAAAATGTTACCATCAGAGAAGTCCCAAAAAGAAATGCATTTCAGAAGACAATGAGAAGAGATCTAGGGGCCAGGGAGATTGCTCAGTAGAGTAAGTGCTTGTCTGGCAAGCACAAGGGCCTGAGTTCAACCCCTGGTTCCACAAAAAAAAAAGAGGGGGTGTGAATCTAGGTAGGGATGGAGGGAGAAGGGAAGTAAGGACTAAGGGTGTGTACTAATTCATCCCTTGATGAATGAATTCACTATGTATTGCATGTACAAATAAAAAAGGTGCTCAAAATTCATGGACAACCCCGCTCTGCCCCCAAGAACACTTCTGAGCAAAGTTTTCAAGCTCTTCTGAATTTGAGAACTGCCCTAAATGGAAAAAGTTACAATGGGCTGGGGAGACAGTTCAGTAGAATAAGCACTTGCCCGACAAGCGCAGGGTCCTGAGTTCAATCCCCCTGGCACCACAAAAAAAAAAAAAAATAGTAGTTACAATGACACTTGTACAACACAAGGAAGTGAAACTCATACTCCTCAGCCCAAGCAAGGCAGAGGAAAATATCTAAACTAGGTCACACCAAGATCAAGGGTGATGCGTTGCATGTTTCCTTTCAAACTACAGAAAAAAATAAATAAATAAAAAGCCATCTAAGCATAAACTGGCCTTGGTGGCACTTGAGAAACTTCCAGGAATAAGACAAGACTGCCATTTCAAAAAAGAAAAATGGATACAAGTGGAATCAGAACATTATTATACAAAATCAAAGCACTCTTACACAACTTTATACTTGAATTGCAATTTATGGATAATTCCACCCCAAAACAGTGGGAAGAGTCAGAATTCTTGTAGTAGAACCACGAACCTATAAACACCTGGTCCAAGCCTTAGAGCTAGAGAGGAAGCAAGGAATGCCTGAGGATGCTGACAAAGACTGTAACAGCTGCAGCCAAAGCTCCCTGAGGAGCAGCTTTGCACCTTGCCAGGCACTTTCAGTCCTGGTCTCTGGCATGCCTCCAAGACAAATCCTGGAAACAGGCAGGGAAGAACACCTCTCTTTAGTGCTCTGAGAAGTTGGGAGCCTATAAGAAGACCCAAATGACAGGTCTAGTTCATGAGGAATCTCTACAGACCGCTACCCACAAAGAATGCCAGGCACATTTCCTGGGAGTGGACAGCTAAATATATGCAAGATGGAGAGATGAGGACCAGGGATGAAGAACCCACTTCTTCCTTTATTGCAGCAGACCTGTGCTAGCATTGTTCTGAGCACTTCATGTGCTTCTACCCCTGGCAGACAAGTCAGTGAACAGCAGGGTTGAGTAATGTGGCCAAAGACAGAGCTGGTAGATCTGGTGCTGGTTCCAGGAGGCCAGGCTCTGCTCTTCTGACCACTGGGTGGTACTGCCTACATCACAGTGCCAGTATTAGTGACTCACCCACTGGACCCAGGGTGGGGCTGAGCACAGAACCCAACAGCCTATTGTTTAACACTGCACTTCCTTGACTTGTAGATGTTTCCCACTTTGAGAAACGTGAAGGTCACCACCAACTTTCATCCTCTGCTCTCCAGCCCTCACCCCCTCTTCCATTATTGGGTTACTGCGGGAGGATCCTGTATTAAGGCAAACACTACTCTGACATAACCTAATAACCACCCATCTCCCAGCATTCAGCAAGAATGAATGCTACAGGGCACACAAGCAAACTTGATTCTCAGCCCAGGAGTGATTTCTGTGGAGGTGTAATTCCATTGGCTACCTTACCAGGCACATCCTCTATCCATAAGGCACGAAGTTTCCATCTGTCATGATACTAAGGAATGAAAGGTCTTGCCTCTTACCCAGGGTTCAGGGGCAGGGAACCCATCTGCTGACAGAAAGTCAAAGCTAATCTGATCTTTTCATTCAGACACACACAATACCAAGCATGCACATGGCTTTACACAGAAGGAACCTTTATACCAGAGGCATACAAGCACTCGCTCGCATCCAATTCTGCCAGGTACTTAGGTATTAGCTCAAAATTACTCTATATATTGTAGTCTGTGATCATTATGAACTACATTCATTATAATATGGTCTCTCTGTCCAGACTTGACCACTAATGGTTCATTTCCTAAGTATGTACAGATGCTCACAGGAACTCTTTTTGTTGAGCAAGCCATGGCATGGGGGCCAGCAAATGCACCTTGGTCAGCTGAAAGGTAAAACCTGCCACTGGCCCCATGGATCACCTTGTGGAGAGCAAGAAGCCACAGAGCCCAGAGTGGGGAAATGAGAGCTAGGCTTTTGCAAAGTTCTCTGCTAGCAGCTTTGGAGAGAGTTGGCACATGGTGGCTCCTAGGCCAAGTCTCATCTGCCAACTGCTTTTTATAAAGATCTGTAAAGGAAGATGGGTTTTAATTTTTTAAATGATTGAAAAATAATCAAAAGATTGTATAGAATTCACTTTTCAGTGTTCATAGCAGATTCTTGTTGGAACACAGCCATGGAGAGAATTACCCAGTGTTTTTAAGCCAAGGCCTCACACAGTCTCAGCTAGGCCTGAACTCCCCATGTACTCTGGGCTGGCCTTGCACTTGTGATCCTCCTGCCTGCCTCTGGAGGGCTGGGATTTCAGGTGTGCATCACCACATGCAGCTCTAGCTGGAGTTTTCACCAGAATTCAGACTGCCTTCTTTCTAGCCCTCAGCCAGAAGTGAACCGACAAAGAACCAGAGAAGGACAAGCAGCCCACCTATGTTACCAGACTATGACCCCTTTGTGAGGTTTCTTAGTACAAAGGAGGCAAATGACAGACTTGGGGAAGAGTAGGTGGAGTGACACAGGAAATAAGCATAGTATTTCTTTTTGCCAAGTGTTTTTGGGAGAGGTTTGGTCTTTGTTCTAATAAAAGATTATCCTTGTTCTTTTTGCCCATCTTTCTCTGCCACATCTGTTAATCACTGGGTCTCTACAGCTACAGATGTTAGATTCAGCAAATGTAAATACAGGGCAATAGCCAGATCTGGCAGCCTGTAATCCCAACATTCTGGGAGGCTGAGGCAGGGAAATGGAAACGGAAAGTAATATGCTCATGTAAGTTGAATATCATGAAATTATTTAGTAAAAATTAGTTTCAAATATTCTCTGAAATTCAAATCATGGGAATACAGAAAAGGACTTATTATTAGGCTGATATTTAAATTTAACTAGGCATCCTGTATTTTATCTGGCAACCCTACCTAGAACCCAAATCACTCAGAAGGCGACTGAGTCCAGCCCATTCAGGCAAACCCCCTACAGGACAGGTCTCGCGCAGTGGTGCAGCTCAGCAGCCTGCCCCAGCACACATGAAGCTCCCCGAGAGCCTCCCAAACCTTCAATGGCTTCTGGAACCAAGCCTGCCCATGATCAGAGTACCTGTGCCCAGCACCCCAGTGAAGATAGAACAAATGGCCCTTGACCAAAGAAAGCTGTGTCCTGTGTCCCCTGCCCCTGCAGACACACACACGTCCCTCCTCCACAGTTCTGGTCCAGTCTCTGGTCCCTCAATGGCTCCTCTACAGTACCTAAAGGAATGAGCTCTGTATGTATAATTTCAGGAGTCTGGGGGGAGGTACTGAAATCCCACTGTTGGAGAGTGCTAAGCAGATGCCAGAGGCAGCCCTCAACTCCACTGGCAGCTCTAGAAGAGCAGAACTTTTGTCTGTTTTAACCACAGCATCATTCCTAGTGCCTACAACAGTGCTACAACCTACTACCACCTAACAGCTAACTGTGGCATAGTTATGGGTTGAGCTGCACCCCTTTCCCAAGAAAAATACACTGGAACTCTAACCACCAACACCTTCAGAGAAAGGCTCTTTAAGGAGGTGAAGTGCTAAAAAAAAAAAAAGTGGCCATCAGACAGATCCTGGTCCACAACTGATATCCTTGTAAGAGATCTGAACACACAAAGAGACACCCATTGTACCCACAAGGCTATGGAAGAGCACCGCGAAATGGAGCGATCTCAAGAGGACCTGATCTCAGGCTGTCCCATCTCAGGAGTCTGAGAAAATAAATGGTACTTTGTCATGGCAGCCCCACGAAAGCTCTGTGAGAATGAGGCAAATGAGAGGACAAGCCCATGCCTGAAAGTTTTGCTACATCTTCCTATCTATGCCCACCTAGCCAACCACTGCCACCCTGACACACGTGGCCTCCAACTAAAGAATCTTCCAATCAGACAGAAGACAAAAGGCCAACTTTCCCAATTCAGCTAGGCCCAAGCTATGTGTGCGTGCGTGCATGCGTGTGTGCGTGTGCGTTTCACTGCAGACTGTACCCAGGGCCCCTGCACTGAGCTCCATCCCCTGTTCTTTTACTTTTTACTCTGAAACAGGGCCTCTAAGTTGCTGAGCTCAGCCCTGTTGAACTGTCCGCCTCAACCTCGCACTGTTGAGACTAGGTCATGCACTGCCATGCCTGGCTAGGTGGCAAGCTTACTGTTGCTTGCTGTCAACTCAAGTCCAAGTGCTGTTCAAGAGTCACTCTTCCACTGTATCTTTCCAGAATGTTCTCTTCAGTTGTCTATTCAAAATTGCCCCCATCACGCTTGCATGTCAATCACAATCATAATGGATTGGATACAGTTTCACATGAATAAAAACCCAGATTTTACTTTTTTCCTAGGGCCCCTTGAAGAATGGTGTATTTTCAAAGAGCAGAAAAAATGACAATTACAGTAATAAAAAAAAAAAAAAATACTACCAGCAGCGATGGTGTGGTTGTGGTGCTGGTATTAACATTCTGTATTAAATCTGATCCAGCCAATATACCAAGTCCTTTACACAGACCCATCTTCAAAGAAGATCCATCCTTCTTTTCTGTCCTGTGCTAAGAGTCAAGCCCAGAGACATGCTCCATGGAGCTACATCTTCAGTCCCTTTTTTTGAAACAGAGCCTGGCTAAATTGCTGTAGTGAAACTCAAACTTTCAATCCTCCTACCTCAGTTTCCCTCAATGCTGCACTACAGGCATGAGTCACTGCGCCTGGCTAGCCTTCTAGATAAATATTGCTCCCATCTTACCATGTGAAGGTTGCCCACAGAGTGTAGATAACTGGCTCAGGGCCACACAGGCAAGCCCCCAGACACAACTGTGTGAAGGCAGCTAACAAGTGACTGAGGGCTGAGGAGATGGCTCAGTAGAATAAGCATTTCCCTGGCAAGCACAAGGGCCTAAGTTCAATCCCTGGTTCTGCAAAAAAAAAAAAAAAAAAAAAAAAAGTGACTGGGGCTCACAGCAAGAGGATCTGACAGGCAAGTTTCCAGTGGCAGAATGACACAGTGAAAGGAAGAAACCTCACAGACCCTCCACTTCACTTTTATATCATTAGAACCAAGAACAGACATGGAGAACCCTGGAAAAAGTGTAAACTAAGGTGGGCATGGTGGCACACACCTGTAATCCCAGGGCTCTGGAGGTTGAGGCAGAAAGATTATGGGAAGTATGAGACAAGGCCAACCTGAAATGCAACTGCATAACAAGACCGCGCACGTGTGTGTGTGTGTGTGTGTGTGTGTGTGTGTGTGTGTGTGTGTCACAGAGAAAGAGAGAGAGAGATACAGAAGAAATTGAGGAACTTTTGAAGAGGAGGTAAGGAGTGGAGAAGACAGGGAGATTTGGCCCATGTCCCTGGGCAGTAACAGATGAGATCTGGAAACCTACCAAGGTCCAGCCAAGAGTCAGGGACAATGACTTTCCACGCTTTTTTCACTATTACTGCTGTTAATCTATAACCTCCCATCCTTGCTACTTTACCTTTGTTACCTTTGCTTCTCTATTAACTTCCTCTTAAGAGATTCTCAGTAAAACTCTCAAAGGGCAAAAAGCCCTTTTTTGCTGGGCTATAAGGGACAAGGCAGCCAGGCAATGGGAAACTACACTTCAGTGCATCCCTAGATGTGCTAGAAGGGCCGCTGACAAACTGAAGCTGATGTGGGCAGCATCAGCTATGCCAACAGGAAACCCCTACAGAAAGTGTCTACAGTTTCTAAGTAGCTTCATGATGAGATACTCTGGTCAATGAGAAGGTGAGCTGGGAAAAGCCCAGGATTCAGTCTGAGGAGGTCATGGGTAACTTACAGGCGTCTTAAGGTAACATCAAACACCAGATTCAAGTGAAAAAAATATAAACATGCTACTTCAAACTTTCCAACTCCTGTTTTAGTTACGGTTACACTTAACTTTTTCTTTTTTTGGTATTTTAATACAGGGCCTCAATACACAGATCGAATCGTAGTGATTTAGTGATCTCCCTGTTTTCAGCCTCCCAAGCACTGGGACTATAGGCAAAGGCTATCATGCCCTGTCTTACACTTACTTCTCACCACCCTCTCTCTGCAATGGCCAGACCACCTCTGTCCAAGCCACAGCAGTGATCAACCCAGCTCTGGTCTCTTTTCCTGTTAGGAAACTTCACAAGTCTCCAGTAATCACGTCTTTTATGAGTTTAAAAGCACAATGGGCCAACTGATCAGCAAAAGCTACAATCCACAGCGCTAGATACTGACAGTGGAGCCTGAAAACCTCTTCCCAGCTCTGTGTCTCCACTCCAGTTACATGCACCCTCTGCGCACAAGCTGCCTGCACCTCCACACACCCTGCCTGGGCACTGGTATCCACCTCTCTTCCTCTGGACAACACCACTCCTAAGCCAGGCACTGTGCCCCTCCACTGTCGTTATCTCTCTCTCTCTCCATTTCATACAGGCCAGGCTCTCCAGGGGGCATCGCACCTCACTTGCAGCATGGGCACTTCATGAGAGCAGCACTCTCCGCCTCCCTCACCAGCCCCTGGCCAAGTGAGGCGCTCACTCTGCTACACAAATGAATCATGAGCATCACTCCCTTCTCACCAACATGCTGAGAACACCAAGGCAGATCACCATTCACCAGCACAAACCCACACCCTATGTCACTGGGAACTCTGAGCAGGACCCATGTCCTATCCATCCTTGGACCCCAACACCTGGGCACAGCAGATGCCCAATGGTACTTGACATACTATTTCCACAAAAGACACAAACACAACTCAATTTTTTTAAACTGTTATAACTTCTTTTTCCTTTGCTCATTACTATTAGGAAGGGAGAGGATAGATATGTTGCCACTGAACTTTTAGGATCAAAGAGGTTCCTCTTAAGGAAATCAGCCTAAGAACCAGAGAACCTTAAAAGGGAGCCGAGGCTGACTGGGTTCTTGAAAGTTAAACATCAAGCTGGGAAGACAGCTACCTGCCTAGCAAGTGCAAAGTCCTGAGTTTGACTCCTGATACCAAAAACTAGAAAGTTAAATATCAAAATTGTTCTGCTGGGGCTAGGGAGATAGCTCAACAACATAAGCACCTGCCTGGCAAGCACAAGGACCCAGACGCCATCCTTGGTACCAAATGCCGTGCTGGCCCTGGAACCCTGGTCACCCACTGAAAACCAGCGTAGTGACGCATATCTGTACTCCCAGCCCTGGGGAGGCTGAGATAGGTGGATCACTGTAAGTGCAAAGAGCGTAGCGAGACTCTGCATCAATTAAAAAAAAAAAAAAAGTTGTTCTAAGGGCTAGACAGATAGTTCAGTGACTTAAAGTACCTGCTTAGGGAGACGCAGGGACCCAGCACACTAAGAAGACAACTGAGACTGGCGTGGTGGCGCGCATCTGTAATCCCAGTGCTTGGGAGGCTGAAAACAGGAGGATCACTATGAGTCCAATCTGTGTAGTGAGACCCTGTAAACTCTGTATTAAATACATAAAAAAATCTGCTCTGCTTTTATATTTATGAACAATTCAAGCAACAAGAAATGTAGAAAGAAAACTGTGCTCATGTAACCCTACATCCTAAATAGATGAACATCCTTAGCATTTGATGTATATTTCACAGAATATGCATATAAAACATAAATATACTCACTTTAGACACATTAAAAATAGTATCACATTAGAAACAGTAATCTATAACTTTCGTACATTCTTTGTCTTCACTCCCTACCAACACAGGCAAGATAGCTTCATCTTTTCAATAGTCTAGTAAGATTCTCCTATGTGGTTTTACTGGAAGATACTTGGCTATTACTGTATTAATAAAGTCACTGACAGCATGGGAGGAACACCCTCACACACTCCTTAGGGTAAAGACTGCCATGCGGGACCATCAGGTCACACAGCATGTCCATCTGACAATTTAACCTCTATTGTCCAAATGCCCTCCAGAAAAGCCACATAATTCAGGCACAGCTGCCAATAGCACAGGAAGTATCTCCTGCCCCCACCCAAATCAAAGCCCCTTTCAATCAGTGCAGTAAAGGCTTTCAGCAGAAGAGGCTCTGGGCACACAACTGTCTTTGGCACCCATTCATCCATGCTCACCTCCCTTATTCATCTCTCGAGGAATGACAGGCATTCTGCTCTTGCCCAGGGCCCAAGACCTACAAGGTTAAGCCCTGGACTGCACTGGACGTGAACACTGCACAGCCCCCATGGCAAGAGGCCTGTTCTGCAGGGGCCCACAGAGTGAGGCTCTGTCCATAAGGCACAGCGAGCAGGGTTCCAAGGGCTGCTGCCAAGACACCTATGAGAGGGCAGCTGCCGGAGCTAGATCCTCACCTGTCACTGCTGACCTCCAAGAGACTCTGAGAACTGCTAGGACAGAGCTGGGGCCAAGAGCACAGGGTTTTAAGTATAGAAAAGAAAGTTCATTGAAATTAAAAAAAAAAAAAAAATCACTGTTATCAATCAGTGTAGTGTGGGATTTCATGCTGCCAGTATCTTTAAGGAAAATAATATTTCAATGACACTTTCAGTACAAATAGCAATTATTGCATGAATCATTAAAACTTACAATTTTTGAATACTTCCAAAATTATCTGTCTCTTTAAACAAGTACTCATTAGACATATATGTGCTGGTTCCTGAACATCACAATCAAGGTGGGAAGCCAGCACCCTCCGAGGCTAATGATGGTGCCGGACTGATCCAAGAGGGGCATCCACAGCTGCAGAACCTAACATAATGAGCTTCTGGAACACTGGCGTTCATCTCCTTCCTTCCTCCTTAGAGCTAGTCCCTCAATTTCTCCAGGGAAAGTCCCTCACATCCTCCTCCCTACTTCCCAGTCGTTCCTGGTGTGAGGAGCAGAAATGAAGCAAGTAGGAACCACAAAGACACGAAGAGCAAGATGGCAGATCCTGAGAAGATCATCTACGAGCAGCACCATTAAGTTTCAGACAGAGTACAGCCAGTTAGGCTCTGGTGCACAATTTATGAAAACAAATTCAAGTGCCATCGCTAGCCTTGAATACGTGCCTTAAATGGCTTGCAACGGCTCCACTGGGAAAAGAGATTTTGTTTCTGAGACATAGAATAGTCGGCTGCATGGCCACAAAAACAAAAAGGCCTGAGAAACAGAAGGGTGATCCCAGGTCTCAGGCCCAGAGTTTTTAAAAGAACACATCAACCACATTCCTCCATGAAAAGGGCGATAACACCCAGCCACACACAAGTACAGCAGAACAAGCAAACAAGTCTTCTGCAGGTATGAAGGCTCTTCTGAAAAACAAGCACCACAGTGGCTGGTGCTTTCCCTTAAGTTTTCAAAACCTACCCACAGCCACCTGTGAGGAGTTTACAAATCAGAATTCTCCCATAGGCACTGCACCTTATATACAGGTGTAACAGCATGCTGAAAAGAGTGACCTGGCCAGCCCTTTCTTGGCTAGATTTTCCAATGGTGTAAAATAAGGACAACACCTGCTTATCTCTGAGAATAGAGCACCATTATGGAGAGGAATGCTTCTGCTCCCCCCGCTGCCTTGAGACCCACTCAAATCTGAAATGTTCGTAAACCCCAGCTGGGCACATACAGGGATGGGGGGGCACCTCTGGTCCAGCCACACCACAGGACAGAGAGTCATACCAGGAGCCAGGAAACAGGTGCTCACTAACAAATTTCCAATCCAACAACAGAGGACAGAGGCTGTTATCCCATGCACCACTGCTGGAAACAGTGGGGGCAATGGTTTTTAAACAATCTTAGCTGCACAATCTCCCCCCCACCATAGGAATCTATATGCATAATGCCAATATACAAAACTGATAGTATTTATTTATAAACACAATGAGACTGTTGTCATGAATAGTTTCAATCACAAAGAAAGTTCTAAAATAATTCAGGTTTGTCCACATAATACTACACAGAAAATCCCAACTGACACAGTAAATAGTTGGAAATGACATCTACTTAACCCTTCCCTTGTAAGCTCAGGAATTCAATTAAACTAACCCAAAAGCCTTTCTAAGGAAAGGCAGCAGGATATTTTAATTTTAAAGCTGTGTGATCTTGTGAGGAAATGTTGAACTGAAAAGAAGTTGAAAAGTATTTTCTCTGCCAATTAAAGCTCTTATTTTTGGAGAAAAACACTGTTAAAATGTATCTTATAATTCAAAGGCCAGCGAGGTCAAGTCTATTAAATAGCTTCAGATAGTCAAGGTCAGAATCTGACAGATATTCAGCCAAATTTACCTTGTTTTGGTTCAGTTTCATTATTGGTGGTATTCCATCAACCTTTGTAGGCACACAGCCTGTACTGCCTACTGGAACTCATTCAACTTATTTTTAAAATCCTATAGGACATACACGGGAGAGCAGCTACATTGTGTTTTTGAGAAATCTAGAGCAATGAAAGGTTCACTGAGTGCCAATGAAAAAACAGAAAGAGAGAGATTTTAACACTGCCTTTGAAATACTTTGTAGTTTAATCTTTCCTTGGGTGGTCAACTAACTATGAAACAGAAAAGCAAAGTCAAGAATTACGAGGTCCAGCGAGACAGCTCAGATTAAGTGCCTGCTTAGGCAAAGAAGGACCCAGGTTCCATCCCCAGCACCACATGCCACGCCAGTCACTGCCCCCAGACCAGCCACTGAGTCCAGGCCTAGCGGCCCATGCCTATAAGGGGAGGCTGAAAAACGAGAAGATTGCTACAAGACCCTGTACAAAATACATGTAAAAAAAGAAAAAAGAATTATGACAACTACTAAAATCAATTGAGTCAGACAAAGTAAAGTGAATGGCATATGCTGCAGGATACTAATCAGATTTTCTTCTGGATGGTTAACAACCTAAGTTCACAGATTAGAATTGGAGAAATAGAAGAGCCACAAGGCTAGCCAACATTTTTGGCCCTAGCCTTTCAAGGTCAGCGAAGACTCAGGACATTGGAGAACCTATACTGCAACATCATGAAACTCAGTTGAGCTCCAAATTTTCTGAACAAGGAGATTATGGAGCCACAGAGGAAAGAGATCGAAGTTCTATAGTGTGCCTGGGGAGAGTCACATGGAGAGAAAACTTTCTCTCAGGCTCTCATAGAGAGCAAACTGGTCAAGCACTGGCCGTGACTCATCCACATGGATGACACAGACAAAGGATCTACAGAATAAGGTACAAGACTACAAGATAAACCCTGAGGGGACTTCACTGACTTCATAAGAGACAAAAAGTACATGTGTTGGTATATAGGTCTTACTCTATCTAGGTCTTAACCATCCAGCAAAAAGTATAAAAATGAAGTAGACACCGCGGGGCCATAATAATAATAAGTTGAGCTGTAAATGGCTATTGTCGACAACTTCTTTGGATAATTCACTATTGTTGTGGAATGCTGGACTGTGTTGAATTGTGTCGTTGAGTTTAGGCGCCTAAATTAGTTGAATGACAATGGAGTGCCCATCTCTGGTAGGTGTAGACAAAGGAAGGGGTATAGAAAGGAAGAATCATGAGGTGTGTGCATGGACAGTACAGTTGGGATAGGTAACACCATGCTTCTACATAATTCTATGAGAGGCAAGATTTGCACTACTGGTGGTTGGACAGGATATTATGTTGGCTTCTAGTACTATGGACAAGCACTAGGAAGATAACAAGATAGAAAGTATTAATTATTGAATCTTTGATGTAATTCAGGTATAAAAAATAAGATACGCAAACAGCTACACTCTCTTAATTTACTGATAAGAAACATACGGTATAATAATGTCTGTAAGTATAATATCATGCATGCACCTTCTATGATACCAAAACATGAAAAGTTTGCTATGTATTAATTTATCAAATCCATCTTGTCAAGGTATCTTAAAACTGTCTCATTGATATTTGTACTTCAATAAAACAAAAATAAAAAAAAGAATTATGATCCACTTCAATACACATAGCTCATTAAAAGCAAAGCAAACACTGCAGTCTAATACAGTGCGCACGTTGCGTTTCATGCCCGCACACATTTCCCAAGGCCATCTGTCCCATAAGCTGAGTGCGCCAGCAGTGAGGTGCCTGACAGTGGCCGCTCGCCTGGATACCATCACCTCTGCCATGCTCTCAGGACATGAGTTACTACTTTCTTCTTTTCTGTTTGTTTCTAGTCCTTTGAAAAATTGTTCTTATTCATATTTGCTGATCCAGAAACTGGACTTTTGTTCACCAGGGTGCTCCCGGTTTTTCTGCAACGCACTCCTTTATAACAATACCAGCTATTTCTACAGTAGATTTCCAAGGCAGAACTTTGACATCACAAGAACATTTTTCTCTGTTAGACTGAAACTGGGTAACAGAATTCTAGGAATTCTAGGAACAAAGTAAAACCCTGTGAGCTAGGAAGATGTGAGAAGGCACTGAAGACTATTTGGTTCTCTGAAACACAATTGACTGGGAAACACGGGCTTCAAGAGAGCATCTGTCACCAGCTTAGTGCCTCCTGCTTCACTCCTGCTGCACACAAGCAACAAGCTCAGCACAGAGAACAGCACGGGAACCAAGTCCATTGCACTCCACGTGCTCCCAGAGGACAGAGCCCTCAGTGCTCCTCTGCTCATTCCTCAACCCAGTCCCCCCACCGATCTGCACTGGGTGCACACTTGCAAGGCAATGAGCCGGGCACACATATGGCACACCTCTCATAACCATAAATTAAATTGTATTTTTCCCTTGAGAGAACCCATAAAGATAACCTGGAAAAAAAAAACAATTAAAAATGAGTGAGCAGGCCTGGTGAGATAGCTCAGTGTATATATAAGTGCCTGCTCAGGCAAGCACAAGGACCAGGGTTCAATCCCCAGTACTATATGCCATACATATATGTCAAGCTCCTCTAACATAACTTTGTCCATATTCTAAAGCCCTGGGAGGGTGGGTGGATGGGTAGGCTAGTTGTTTATTTGAAATAAAGAGATAGGATCTCACTAAATCACCAAGATACCCAGGTTTGGCTTAAACTTGCAATCCTCTTCTTGCCTCAGCCTCCCCAGAATATTGATTACAGCTGTATGCCTCCATGCACAGCTTCCATGGTATTTTTTTAAAAGCATTCCAGAAGCCGGGCGTGGTGGCACAGGCCTGTAATCCCAGCACTCGGGAGGCTGAGGCAGCAGGATTGTTGTGAGTTCGAGACCAGCCTGAGCTACAAAGTGAGCTTAAGGCCAGCCTGAACTGCATAGTGAGACCCTGTCTCAAAAAAGACAAAAAAATAAATAAATAAATAAAAGCATTCCAGGGCTGGGAGTATAACTTAGTGGTAGAATATTTGCTAGCATCTGCGGGGTCCTGGATTCGATTCCCAGTATAGGAATGGGGAAGAGGGGATCTCTGCTTCCAGGGGACTTGGAGCGCTGCCCTATTTGCCAAAGAAGTGGTTATGCACATTTCTACCATCTCAAGAGCCTAAGGTATAGGGAGCGTCACTGGCTAAAGCAGAGAAAAATGAAAAGCAGAAGAAAACAGAGCCCATGAGATAGACAGCTGCTCTTGCAGATCTGTTCAAGCTGGTCACCACTCCTGGAGCTCCTCAGGGATCAATAACTGGCCCCCAGTGGCCCCCACTTCACACTCACCAGATGCAGTCTGAGTATCTACTATATGCAAGGCACTGTGGGAACAGAAAGTTGTGCAAGCCACAGCCAGAGCTATGAAACTGCTTAGAATTAGGAGGAAACAGGACAGCAACAAGAGGAAGTAAAATACACCTGACACTGTAAGTGCCACCAAGCCACTGCCTGACCTAGGAATGTGAAGACCACTCTGGGAAAGGAACAGAGGGATGCAGGGACTTCTTTACAGAGACCACTTTAGGAAAGGAATAAAACACGGAAGATCTGGCAAACAAACAAACAAAAAAAAAAAAGGAAAAGGTAGATCTTGCCTGAACATTTGAATCATTCAAATCTTATAATAAGCATTGTCACCCTTCAAAATTCAAATTTCTAAGATTAAAACACAGGTTTAGCTTTGGTTTGACATCCTAGTTTTTGCTGTATTTGTTCCATCTTCTAGCAGAGTAACAACCCCGATCACTCTTAAAATGTCATTAATAAAATTCTAAACAAAGCCGGGCGTGGTGGTGCATGCGTGTAATCCCAGCACTAGGGAGGCTGAGGCAGGAGGATTGTTGTGAGTTCGAGACCAGCCTGTGCTACAAAGTGAGCTTAAGGCCAGCCTGAACTGCACAGTGAGACCCTGTCTCAAAAAGACAAAAAATAAATAAATAAATAAAATTCTAAACACTCCTGCCTTCTCCTGTAAACCAACTCTGATTTTGGTTGACTTCAATAACTTTAAAGATAATAACTGAAAGAAGCTTTTATTTAAAGACAGAAAAAAAGTTATGTATGTGAACAATTCCTACTGTTGTCTAAGAACCTAAACTCTTAAGAACACAGTCTGTCCACACAAGGATAAATACACTTTTATTAAAGAAAACACAATGGCCTTATAACACTGTCCAAATATTATGCCCTGTACACATGGAGAAGGGGCTGAGCATGGTAAACAGGGCCCCCAGCCAGACTGCGATGGCTTTGCTCAGCAGGCAGGCTGGGGCTAGACCCAGGAGAGCCCTGCTTTCTCTTGCCCACCTGTGTACTCTCTGGTGGAAGAAGGCGGCTACCAAATCCTGTAGTGAGCTATGATGACTGACCTGAAAATAACTTTTACTGAAAAAGCAAAGCAAGGAACCACTACAATCTACAAAATCAATGCATTCAAGGCCTCAAATACTACTAGAGTTCCATTTTATTCCCAATACAAAGCTGAATCATACTTAAGGCGAAAAAAGTGACAGCGCTGGAAGTGACTAACCAATTCCACATAAATACCCTGTACTTCCTGTTCAAAAGGAAAGGGAAACAAGTGAGCACCAAGAAGTGCAACTTCTAGAAGCTTTCCCATGCAGGTGAACTTTCTCAGACCAGGGTGGCTTCGAAAATGTTACCAGGATCTAAATGATGACCAAAGCTTATTGCACAGAGAGACCACTTTTTGTTGATAATTTCCAATGCACTATATGATTAATTTGGTTTCTCTCACTATTTGAGCTTTTTTTGAGCAACCATATGTTACTTATAAAAACAAAATAAATGAAGAATCCAATCCTTCCTGTCCATAAGGATCTCATAAGCTGGTTATTTGTATCTAAAAACGAAAGAATTTAAATGAATGCTAATTTTACTAAGGGATATATTTGTTTAAAAAAAAAAAAAAGGGTCAGGAGGTGGTGCCACATGTAAAGTGCAGGAGCCAGGGTGCCACGCTAGGAGCCATACGGTTGAGAGGACAGTGAAGTTGGCTAGAGCTCAGCCATGGCTCATGATTCCAAGAAGCATCTGAAGCGAGCAGCAGCTCCAAAGCATTGGGTGCTGGTTAAACTGACCGGTGTGCTTGTTCCTCATCCATCCACCAGTGCCCATAAGCTGAGAGAATGTCTGCCTCTCATCACATTCCTGAGGAACAGGCTCAAGTAGAAGTAAAGCAGATTTGCATGCAGTGCTTCATTAAGATCCACGGCAAAGTCCAAACTGATATGACCCGTTCTGCTGGCTTTATCAATGTCATCAGCATTGACAAGACAGGAGAGCATTTCTGTCTGATCTACAACACCAAGGGTTGCTTTGCTGTTCATCGGATTACACCTGAGGACGCCAAGTACAAGCTGTGCAAAGTGAGGAAGATCTTTGTGGGCACAAAAGGGATTCCTCACCTGATCACCCACGATGCTCGCACCATTTGCTGCCCTGACCCCATCATCAAGGTCAACGACACCATCCAGATTGATTTGTCATCTGGCAAGATCACCTATTTCATCAAATTTGACACTGGTAACCTGTGTGTGGTGACCGGAGGTGCTAACTTGGGAAGAGCTGGAATGATCACCAACAGAGAGAAGCACCCTGACTCTTCTGATGTGGTTCATGTGAAAGATGCCAACGGCAACAGCTTTGCCACCGGCTCACCAACGTCTTCATCATCGGCAAAAGCAGCAAGCTATGGGTTTCTCTTCCATGAGGAAAAGGAATCCGCCTCACCACTCTTGAAGAGAGAGATAAAAGGCTGGCAACCAAACAGAGCAGTGGGTGAAATGGACTCTAATGACATGTTACAGAAGTCTCTGTTTAATTAAAAGATAACAGAATATGATTTTTTTTTTTTTTTTTTTTTTTTTT
>PVKA01005988.1:47038-86739 GCA_004027165.1 Ctenomys sociabilis | reverse complement strand
AAAAAAAAAAAAAAAAAAAAAAACTTGGGTCCTTCAAATGCCTTTTTTTCTTTACTAGCCATAATGGAGAGAGTCTGAGAAAACAAAAGAGCATTGGATTTGGGGCATGGTATATGCTGGACATGATCTAATCCTTATAAGTATCACAATTTTCTGAATACAAAGGCTGTTCAGCACAAGAAAATATACATCGAAATAAGATAAAAATATGCTAGTGGTGCGTGTCACCAGCAGGCAGTTCTGATTTTCTTCTGTCCTGCTTTGCCTATGTTAGTTATAACAGGGATTCGGATGAGTTAACCAAATGGTTGGAATCTTCTCAGCAAACTTTGAATTACTGGAAAGAACAATCCCTCAGTGCGTCTCAGGACCTGGATACAATCAGAAGCAGCATAAAGAACTTTTTCGTAAGTTGCAATAAGATCTGCTTAGGTCAGTGTGGGGCAGCAGGTCAGCTGCCTAAGAATCTCCACCCCCTGTGTTCTTAGATGTGTAACCCATGCCTGGAGCAGTGCTTAACAGGAGGCACATGCATGTATGCACATGTGCAATGTGTGTGCGCACACATGTATGTGTGTAGGTATATAGACTTGTTTACTATGTCCCAGTTTGCCTTCTAGCCCATCATTCTGACTATATTTAAACTTCAAAAGTTTGTAATCTCTAAAATTGTTTCCTTCAGGAATTCTCCAAGGAAGTGGACGAGAAGTCCTCCCTGAAGACTGCAGTCATGAGTACAGGGAACCAGCTTCTGCAGCTCAAAGAGACAGACACCGCCACACTGCGAGCTGCCTTAACTCAGTTTGAACAAAAGTGGACCATGCTCATCACTCAGCTTCCAGATATTCAGGAAAAGCTTCACCAAGTGAGTGTTGAAAGCCCTTGCATTTGATTAGCATTCACTTGTTAGCTCACAACTCTTTTAAAATTATTTTTCTGACTCAATAATTTTCATTGACACTACCTATTTTTTCCCCTGGCACCACTGAATATAGGTCTTAATTACTGGACTCTCTTCCAGTGAGATCTTTCTTAAGAGAGAAATTAGGCTTAATTACTTTATTTCTCCGTTTATCTGTACCACTGTCTTAGTTTATATGAAGGTCTTTATCATTGTTTGGGGGTCATTTATTCTAAGCTCAAATTCTGGGTTTGTTTTTATAGGTAACCTGCATAATTATGTAGCAAGACCTCTTATCAAACCAGATAGCGTCTTTCTCGATGCCCTGATTCATTTCTGTTAACTGTAGGTAATTAAGTGAAAATCGTTCTGTCCTTGCAGCTTCAGATGGAGAAATTGCCGTCTCGCAAAGCAATCTCAGAAATGATCAGCTGGATGAGCCATGTGGAACACCAAACTGCTGATGAGGAATCTATGCGCACCCCAAGTTCTGCATCGCAGGTGAAAAGGCAGCTTCAGAAGCTGAAGGTAATGGTGTGAGCAGAAGTCTTTCTGTGGAATAAGAAAGCCCATCACAAATGGGGGGGGGGGGGAGATGCTGATCCAAGGAATATGAGGTATATAAGTCAGAAAAATCTAATTCTGGGGCTAGGATGTGGAGTGGGGACCGTCCTAAAGACATGAATTAGCCTCCATTCCCATTGTCACTCCCACACCACAGGACAGCCCAAGCTTTTCATGAGCCCAGGGCCTCCCTGCCCCCCACCCTCAGCTGTCCCCAGATGTCTGTGGGTTCCTCACCTGCTTCTGCATCTCTTCATCCTCCTACTCATGCAGGCTGTTGTGTGCTGCTGGCACCGTCAGCCATGAAAGCCCTCCTGGGCATCCTTCAGGGTTGGCTAGAGTCCTCACTGACAAACCCACCCTGGTTCTTCCAGCAGGATTAGCTGGCTGCTCAATAAGATGTGGGTGCTAGTTTCTATCACCTAGTATAATAATCAGTACTTTGCTTGGCTGTCTTCCACCTTGACAGAGCTTTTAGAAGTGGGGGCCATTGCTTCTAGGCCTTTGGGCTAAGATCAAGTGTAGAAGCAGGGGCCAAACTTCACTTCCCCCAAATAGCTCCATGGCTCATCTCCAACAGGTGTTAATAAATGTTCTTTGAGAATAAAGAAGAAAAGCTAATGTCCTTCTATAAATAGTATGACTGTGGCCTCTTCTGACAATTTTAATTTCAAGTAATTATTGAACAAGGCCCAGGCAGACACTTAACGTGTGCCAGGAACTGTGCTAGTCACCGAGAGTTCAGCACCAGATGGTGAGCCCTGCCAACTGCCATCAGACAACTGCCTGCTGCCAGAGCTCACCTCTAGCAGGCAGAACATGCATGGCTTAATTATCATGTATGACAGTAGCAGATGTTTTCATCTACTGTCCCTTCCTAGTCTAGAGATACCAGGATCTAACAACCTAGCACGTAACACCTTATTCCCTTGGACAGCCCCAGAAGAAGTACCAGAACGTTTCTGTATAAAAACCTAATGGGCAGCAGGCTTGACAGCCCCATGTGGGCTTAGGTTTGCTGTAGAGCTCCACACTGTCCAGTCTGCCTGGGGAGGCTGGGACTCTTAGCAGACGCTACCAAGCTTGGCAGCATTGCTTAATGTGTCCTGGGCTTCCTGGGAGAATCTTAACCTCTTTTTTCTCATGCTGTTGTCCACGTAAGTCCCAAGGTGGCCCAGAATCTAGCATTACTTTCAGACAGCCTCTCACAAAAACCATCTATCAGAACCTGGGTTCTGACACTCAGCTGACAGCAGCCACCATATACAGGGGTCTCTTGGGCTTTCGGCTCTGTTACAAAGCAGCCAGTGTTCCCGGGAATGTGTCATTCACAAAAAACAATCACACTCCCATAAAGCAGCCTCTTGATGGGGTTCAGAATGGGTGGAGGGTAAGGCCCCCCTGGTCCGAGGGTTAATGGGTAGGAGGGGGGCGCCCCCTCGAGCACAGCTGGGGGAAATCCACTCAAGCTTTGGGTGTTTAATTTTGCCTGTTTGTGTGTTCTAGGAGTTTAGAATGGAAATGGACTACAAACAGTGGATAGTGGACTTCGTTAACCAGTCACTGCTGCAGCTGAGCACCTGTGATGTCGAAAGCAAGCGCTATGAAAGGACAGAGTTTGCGGAGCACCTGGGCGAGATGAACCGCCAGTGGCACCGCGTTCATGGAGCCCTGAATCGAAAGGTGGGTTCCGCTCCCCAGCCCCAGCCTCACAGCTTGGACTTCATGAAATACCACTTCTGACACACTAAGCAAGACGTTCAGATAGTTGATACACAGCCCCCTTCTGAGTCCTGTGTTTTAGCATCTTCCTTGGGTGAAAAAAGTAATTCTTGTATCTCTTGAGGTTTCTTAGTGGGAGATTGACTTAGGCAAGTGAAGAAGAGAAATTTTATTTAAGATGTTGAGTGTTATGCCACGGTACTAAAAAAGACAGAGCTTTTGATATTTTCTCTGAATACATGTTCAAGAGGGGCAGTTATTTCAGCTTTGAAGTGATACGAAAAGGAAGGAAAATGCATGTGACTTTGAGATCAGTTTTTCACTGTGTGTCCTCAGAAAAGATAAAAATGTATTGCTGAAATAAATATTTACATATCTATATGTGTATATGCTTATCTATATACTTATATGTAAATATCATTGATCTCTGTTCTGTGTAGAGAATGCATACAAATAGATTTGTGTAATTCAGATTCAAATACACAGATGGACCAGGATTGAGCAGAGGTACCCAGAGAGCTCCAAGGTGCCATGTTGCTGATATCATAGTGGTTTAAATGCACTTTTGCAAAGCGCTAACAGAATTTAAACTATGCCAATCATCCTTATCTCAACCTATAATCGAGCTGTTAGATATTTTATTTATTTAGTTAGTGAGTCTTTATTTAGGGCAGGGTCTACAGAGTCTCACCACGTAGATCAAACTTGTAGTGATCCTCCTGTTTTCAGCCTCCTAAGAGCTGGATTACAGTTGTGTGCCACTACACCCAGTCTCAATCACTGTTTCAGCATGTCCTGGAGGCAGGGCTGGCACAGCAGGCCCAGGGATTGAACTCCCAGCCCCTGCATCTGCTGAAGCAGGCTCTTTAATCTGCTGAGCTATTTGGTTGGCCCTATAGATGTGTATTTTAAAACAGACAACCCTTCCAAATTGAAAAGTGTACATAAGATATTTGACACGATTTATACTTACAAAACTATACAACACCTTAATTTCCAATGTTAGGGGAATAACTAGTCAAACAATACCATGTCCAGCTGGGCATAGTGGTGCACACCTATGATCCCAGAACTTGGGAGGCTGAAGCAGAAAGGCTGCCGCAAGTTGGAGGCCAGCCTGAGCTACATAGTGAGTTCAAGGCCAGCGTAAATTACTTAACAGGGCCCTGTCTCAAAGCAAACAAACAAAAAAGATACTGTGTCCGTCCATCTGGCAAGCCATAGGGCAGTCTTTTAAAATTAATGTCATCCTTTGTGATGACAAGGAGTGTTTACAGTGTATTAGAAAACTTATTACTCTGTTGTTAATAAAAATTGTATTAGATCTGAGAAGAGTCACAGGATTAAAAACTGATTATTACATTGAACAATTTGTGATGGCACTATCCTCAGCTCTGCCATTTACATTTTTTAAGCATTAGTGTTTAAGAATGTTCTCACTATATTTTTATTTACTGCTTATAGATACAGCATTTAGAACAGCTTCTGGAAAGTCTCACGGAGCAGCAGAGCAAAGTACAGATGTTGGACAACTGGCTGCAGGCACAGGAGGAGAGGCTGAACACCTTGCAGACACCGGCACGCGTGCTCTCGGTTGAGAAGTTGCTCCTGGACTGTCAGGTGAGGCATGGGCGGGTCCCATCCCCCACGGTGCAGTTGGGCTGTGAGGTCCCCACACTCACCCCAAGAAAAATGCCGGATGCTCCAATGTCTGGAGATTGCACTTACAGCCCTGTGTTGCTTAGCAACAGGATGGCATCCAAAGAGGGGCATCCTTAGGTGGTTGTGTCACAGAGAAGAAAGCTCTGGCCCCGAAGGGCATCCATACACAAACCCAGGTGGGGCCACAGCTGCACACCTGGGCCAGGAGGCACTGGTTGTAGTTGATTCCTTACAGAAATTATGTCATCATCACTGTGTTTTGTAGGGTTGCAAAGTACTGTTTCATAATGAGAAAAAGGTATTTTCCTAATCATTGCTGCTCTTTTTTTTTTTTTTTTTTGGTGGAACTGGGGATTGAACTCAGACCCTTGTGCTTGCCAAAGAAGCGTTTATTCTACTGAGCCATCTCCCCAGCCTCATTGCTGCTCTTAAGAGTTATAAATACTATTTCTTCCCAAGGGGGTAAAATATGCACAGGGAATTTTGATTTAGGTGCTTCCCAATTTTTGTGTTACTACTTTGCCCAATACCGATGCTTTTGGTTGGGAGGTCCTAGGCTCTCTGCCAGGTCCCGTGGCCCTTGGGACAGCCCCTCCCAGCAAGGCCTCGTCCCCCTCAGCACTGCCCAGGGCAACCTCACGCTTTCAGCCAGGCTCCGAGGCTGCAGGAACACCATGTGCTGAGCACTGTTGGGTGGGAAAGTTGGTGAGACCCTGGTTCTGCTGAGAGGCCGACAGAATGTTCCTGGATGTAAGATGTGAGCAGTGCAAGATGTGGTCCCAGGGCTTTAGGATGATTGTGTCCTGTCCCCGCTCCCATGTGTGTCTCCACTGAGACACATGTCCCCACCAAAACATTCCGCCCCTTCAGCACAGGCCTGCACCCAGCCCCTGACCTCTCTCCCTCTCATTTGCCTTCACACTGACCCAGAGTGATGCTTCTGAAATGCACAAGGTTGCAGTGGTTCCCTTTGGGAAATCCTTCACTATCTCCACATTGCCCAGGGAGTGAAGTTCACATGTTTCAGAATGGTGTCCCAGGCCCTCAGCAACCTCACCTTATCTGCATATTGCATACAGGCCGCTATAGCCTCTCACCATGTGACCTAAGCAAGTTTGCAGTGTTTTGCTTTGTTTTGGTGAATGTGAGCCATCAGACATACTAGAGTTGGGTTAGGTTATCTGCCCCAGCACCTCTGGCAGATCCAGAGCCGTGGTACAGTTCAGTGGCACAGCCCAAAGCCCTGGGCTTAGCCCCATCCTGGCAGGAAAAAGGAAACACAGATGGAGGTCTGCTGCGTGTGGAAATTTCACCAGCAGATAGCTCAGGCAGTGCGTAGACAGCGAGCACAGTGAAGCCCAGCATGCGCTTGCTGCTCTTTGACCCGCTGTTAGCGCTGTGCGCAAGGAGCTCGCCCCGGAAGAAGCAGACTCCATCATCTCTGGTCACGTTAGGCAACCAGAGTTTTTTCAAAAGTTAGGCTGGATACAAAGCCACAGCAGGAGCCAGGTGTGGTGGCATGTGGCTATAATCCTAGAACTCTAGGAGGATGAGGCAGGAGGACCCCAAGTGTGGGGTTAGCCTGGGTGATTTATTGTCTTTGTGAGAGCCTGTCTCAAAAAGAATAAATAAAAGAGCTACAATGCAGCCCAGTGCAAAGGCCCTGGGTTCAATCTTCAATGCTGGGGTCGGGGGCCAGCACACAGAGGCTTGTCCTAGGAATTATCACTCAGGTTATAGGCAACAACTACACCCCATTCTTACATCTTATTCAATAAGCATGAGAGAACTGTTTCCACAGTTGTTTGGCCAGTTCACCTATCTGGGATGTGTCTGATTTTTCCCAGCCTTTTAATAAATTCTTAATTTTACCAGTACACTTTTTTTCCCTAACATTCTTCATGATCATTGGCAAAATGACTCATGTTGAAAGAGGTGTAGGACCCAGAGGCACCATGGTAGCCCCCTCTGGAATGTGGGCTCCCAGATTTAAATGTGTGCCTGCCACCCAAGTGCACGTATGGGGCTGGACCTGGGTGCACTGGGGTGCAGGTAACCTGCATGCATGATTTGCAGACAGGTTTGAGCAGCCTCCTTTCTTGGCATCCCCACCCATAACCCTCAGCAGCTCTGGCCCTCTGCGGTCCCAGAACACAGAACACTCCACAGCTCTGCCTCACTGCCAGTGCCTCGCACAGGCCTCCTGTGACATCAGAACGCAGGCCAAGTGCCCACTTTGCCTCCTCCACCTCCCATCCCCAGTTACGTCTGTGCACCTTTCTGTGCTCCCCTACTTCACACTGGCTTGTCTCTCCCGTCTTAATGTGTGTTTTACTTTCTTAAATGCATCTTCATAGAAGATTTGGTGGAGGTGGGATAAATTCCTAATTAGGTGTGGTGGCACGTGGTACCTCATATCATGGGCTGGCTGCGCTCTCATCTGTCCACTTGTGCATCTTCTACAGACCGGGGAGCTCGGGGATCCAGCTCATCTGCAGCCTGCTAACCCGACCTCTACCTGCAAACCCAACTGGGGAGAAAGGACAGGCTGAGGTGGTCAGGTGTGAGGTGGGCACAGTGAAGAGTGGCGCTCACTGGCAGAGGCTACTGCAGAGTGGTCTGCTTGCTGGGCATGGGCACCTTCCCAGCCCCTCCAGGAAAAGAGAACCTCAGAACCCTGCAGCGCACAAATTGTCACTGGGAAGCACACTTGTGTGGGCTGCTGGTGCAGTGAGTGGTTTTGCAGTCATGGTCACATGGCCCTACATTCACAGGGAAGAGGACCACACAGTGGCAGTTCCTGTCAGTCGGTTGGTCGGTCGGTTGGTCTGTCAGTCTGTCTCCCTTTCTCCCTC
The DNA here is from genome assembly GCA_004027165.1 of Ctenomys sociabilis. Lineage (NCBI taxonomy): Eukaryota > Metazoa > Chordata > Mammalia > Rodentia > Ctenomyidae > Ctenomys > Ctenomys sociabilis. The sequence goes on along the minus strand of PVKA01005988.1, from coordinate 79,035 downwards.
TCTCCATCGCTCCATCACTGGTTGCCTGGTCCTTTCCTAGCTGTAACCTATCAGTTTCTTAAGGAATAGGGTTCATTCCCTCTTTTCTCCACTATTCAGTCCAGAAGGTTTCTGATGTTTATTGCCTTAAAGTTTGTGACTTCATTATTTCAAGTGTAACCTTCAGCCCCCTGGGAGGTGACAATTTTGCAGGGCTTGGATGTCAGTAGCACCCTGTGAAGCCAATGCAAGGGGCTCATCTGCACCAGTGTCCAGTTGCAGCCGGCTGCCCCACACCCGTGCCATGAGGCACTTGCCTTACTCTTTCCTTGTGGACCCTCAGTGATGGTTTTGGAAAGCTAAATTTCATGTGTGTGTGTGTGTGTGTGTAAGTAACAGTCTTTAAGAGAAAACTTGAGCAAAGGGGTCATCAGAGGGTGGCCGCATAGTCACATTTGTGTGGAGACCTGAGCTGTGTAGAGGAGGTGGACACAGGTGTTTTGTAATATGCTTATATGTCTTGAACACTTTTATTTTACTGTTCTGTGACTCGTAGTGGTTTTCCTGTGTTCAGCCTCCCAAGTGCTAATTCCAGGCATGCACCACCACACCCAGTCTCATTCACTGTTTCAGTATGCCCCGGGCTTGGGGTCGGCATGGCATTCTGGGGATTGAACTCCAGTTCCTGCATCTGTCTAGGCAGGTGCTTTAATCTGCTAAAGTATCTGACCGGCTCTAGAACACTTTTTTTAAAAAATGGGATAGGATGCAGTTCAGTGACACTGTGTATGTTCAGTGGGCACAAGGCCTTGGGTTCTATCTCCATTGTGATAAAAAGAATTAAGGAAAAGTGTCCACGTTTTCTGAGTTGGTTTCCAGCATCAAAACCTTTTTTCCCCTTTGCCATTCCAGGACATAGAAAATCAGCTTGCAGCTAAATCCAAAGCCCTGGATGAGTTGAGGCAAAGCCACCTGACTTTGGAGAGTGGGGCCACACCATGGTTAGACGATCTGGTATCTGGAATCGATGGGTTGTTTCAGAAGAGGAGCCATGTAGTCGATCAGGTATAGGACTTGTTTGAAGTATGCTGTTTCTTTTCATATCTTCTCCTTTTATGTGTTGTTTTTTCTTGAACACTTGTGGAGACTTGCCCTGTTCTGAAAACTGGACAGTTGCTGAGGAAAGTCGTCAGGTGGAGAGAAACATTTTGAATCCTATTTCATCCATTGAATTCAAGGCAAAGCCACTACTCACATCTTCCCAGACAGGCAGGAAATCCCTGGGCTATCTTTGTTGTGTCTGCTGTAGTCCTGCAGATACAAATGCCCCATGTCCCCAGCCCCATAGCATCTGGCATTATTTCCTGGGCAGATACACAGGACAGCTCTGGAGAAGCAGCTCAGATGCCCCACATGTAGGTAGGTGCTCTGTGGTCCTGTGTCACAGAGCCCTCATGAGCTAGAAGTGCGGTCAGCACAGGGACGGCTCCCGAGGTGGGGACACAGCTCAGTGGTCAGGGAAAGTTCAGAAGGAAAAAGCATGCGGGCCCCCTGGATCTTAGCAAAGGAACATCCGGGTTGTGAGGAGACAGACAGACAGACAGGCATCTCCAGACATTACAGCCTATGTGTCCTGTAACAAAGGGCTACGCTGTACTAACCACCTACCCCAGGTCCACGTTGCCTCCAGCATCCTCACCATGGGTTGTTTGTCACCTGCCAAAGCCCACTTTCCACCATTTGTTCTAAGAGGCTTGGGAACAAGCCGCATGTGTGAACCCCACACACAGGCAGCAGTCAGCCTGACTTCCTCCAGGCCCCGGCTTGTTCGGGTACTTGTTGACCATGTGTGAATTGCTATGCCTGCTGACCAGGATTAAGATAAGCAGGAGAGGAGCCAGGGAGATGGCTCAGTGGAATAAACGCTTACCTGGCAAGCACAGGGGCCTAAGTTCAATCCCAGGTTCCACCAAAAAAAAAAGATAAACAGGAGAATGAACAAGTTCCCAGTGGAAAAAGTGTACCTGAACAGATAATTGCAAGAATTATAGTGTAATGAACATATAGAGAGGGGAAGTTGAGATGGTGCATGGGAAAATGTCATGCAGCTAGCAAGTCGTGAAGTTGGACCTGTAGATAAGCAGAATATAATTGAGGTTCCAGAAACAAACCCTCACACTGGACACGGTGACACATGCCTGGAATCCTGGCACTCTGGGCAGCTGAAGCAGCAGGACTGCAAGTTCAAACCCAGCCTGGGCATCTCCATGACTTAGACCTTGTCTCAAAACTTGGGTTGAAATATAAACCAGTATGGAGATTCAGTCCTTCCCATGCTGGAAAAATAACAGCTAGAAAATAATGTGCCATGTCCTCAAATGGTTAAATATAGAGCTGCCATTTTACCCAGTAAATCCACTCCTATGTAGATAACCCAGAAGAAATTAAAACATTCATATCAAGAACTTGTGCATCAATGATTACAGTAGCATAATTCATAATAGCTAAAAAGTGGAAACAACCCATTATCCATCTACCTGTGAATGTATTAGTAAAATGCAGTGTATTTACACACTGGAATCCATAAAAAATAACAAATGTATTGTAGAACATCAGTGGCTTTAAAGACATTACAAGCCAGGCGTTATAGTGCATACCTGTAATCCTAGCACTCAGGAGGCGAGGGCAGGAGACCGGTGTGGCTACAGAGTCAGTTGTGGGGCCACCTGAACTGCATGGTGAAGCCCTGTCTCAAAAAAGGAAGGAAAAAAAGAAAGAGTGAAAGAAGTTGCTGGGCGTGGTGGCGCATGCCTGTAATCCCAGCACTTGGGAGGCTGAGGCAGGATTGTTGTGAGTTTGAGACCAGCCTGAGCTTCAAAGTGAGCCTTAAGGCCAGCCTGAACTGAATAGTGAGACCCTGTCTCAAAAAGACCAAAAAAAAAAAAGAAGTTGGTCACAAAAGTCTGACTGCATTTCTGTGAAATAACCCAGCATAAGTGAATCTATAGAGACAGAAAGTAGATTAATGGCGAAGAGGAGGAATAGCTGCTGATGCCTGTGGGGTTTCTTTTGGAGTGAAGAAAACATTCTACATTTGGTTATGGAGAGTGTACATTTCAAATAAGTGAATTGCCTAGAGTATGAATTAGTATCTCAGTAAAGTAATTATTTTAGGTTGTCCATCCATGAACTGCCCAGCGTCAGTGACTCCTGAGCACTGCCTCCAGCCCTTAGCATGGTCAGTGTTGTCATGTGTATCAACAATCGTTGCTTTATATGACTCAGTAATATTCCATTGGGGCCAGGGAGATAGCTCAGTAAAATAAGTGCTTGCCTGGCAAGCGCAAGGGCCTGAGTTCAGTTTTCTGCATAAATAAATAAATAATATTCCATTGTATGGATATACCACGCTTAGTTTATCCATACAATGGAATATTATTTATTGATTTATGCAGAAAACTAATAACAGCCTACAAATGGGTCATTTCCATTTGTAGGCTGTTATTAGCGTGCCACTATAAACACAGGCTTTCCTGTGAACATATGTTTGCATTTTCAGTACTCCTGGGTAGATAGATATCCGTGAGAACAATTGTTAGTTGTATGGTAACTCAAACTTTTTGAAGAACTGTCCAACTTTTTTCTACATCCTTACTTAATTATCTGAGTTTTTTATTACAGCCATCAAAGTGATACATCATACAGAGTGGCTACGTGTAACGTTCCCCAGTAGCTATTGATGCAAGGCATCTTTTCATGTTTTATTGACTCTTTGTACATCTTTGGAGAAGTGTCATTGCCCATTCTATAGTTATTTTTCTGTGTAACTTATCTGTTCGTTTTTTTTTTTGAGAAAAGGTCTCCCTATGTAGTCCAGGCTAGTTTTGAACTTAACTGTGTAGCAAGGCTGGCCTAGAATTCACAGTGATCCTTCTGCCTCAGCCTCCAGAGTGCTGGGATTACAGGTATGTGCCACCACACTGTGCTAATTTGGTAAGGTTCACTTGTTGAGTTGTTAAATGTTCTTTATATATTATTGATCAGATCTGAGCTCATTTTCAATACATAACTAGATGTTTACTTTCTTTTATCATTATCAAAATGGAACAGTATGCTTTTTGTCATACTTTGCTCTTGCCTGTCATTTTGGTAAACCATGTTTCACCCTAGGCTGAGCTTGCTTCCTGAGTGTCAGGTGAAGCAGGTCTCATATTACATTTAGAATGCTTTGCAGATTTTAGAGCATTTTCACAGACACTTTTATTTGGGCTTTGTTAATCTCTGTTTTATGGATTAAGAAGCCAACTCAGAGCTGGGCCTGATGATGTAGGCCTATAATCCCAGCACTCTGGGAACTGAGGCAGGAGGATCACAAGTTCCAACCCCACCTGGGCAACTTAGCAACTTAGTGAAACAAGTCTCCAAATAAAAGATAAAAAGAGCTGGGGATGGCTCAGCATGGTAGCATGCATCTGTCACCCAGCGCTCTGGAGGCTGAGGCAGAAGGATTGCCCTAAAGTCAAGGCCAGCCTGAACTTCACAGTAAGACTGTATCTCAAGAAAAGAAAGAAGCCAAAAAAAAAAAGGAAAGAGCTGGAGATGTGTGTCAGTGTGTACATCCTGGGTTCAGTCTCCACTCCCAGGGAGTGGAGAACCTAGCTGAACTGTGCTCTGCTCCTCCAGCCCTGTGTTCTTCCCTGTACTCTGCTCCCCTAGACCTGTGTACCTACCTTCCTTGGGCTCCAAGCCTCCTGCTCAGCACTTCTGGTACTGACCCTTCTGACCCAAGGGTTCTTTTCCCTTACCCCACCCTGGAGCCTGGAACCTGGAACATGGCCTTCTGTGGGAATTGGGTCCTCTTGACTTCCATTCCCACCTGCTGCCAATCGCTGCCCCCACCTCCATGCCCGCCTTTGAGGTGTCAGCATCTGGTACAGGGATGGCTCTGGGAGGACATGGTGCTAAGTGCACCTTCTCATGACGTGGTCTCCTCCCACTTCTCACACAGGTCGCCCGGCTCAGAGCCTCCACACAGTCAGTGCTGGAGGCCCAGAAGAGCTGCGAGCAGCTCTACGCAGAGGTGCACAGGACGGGGATCCAGTTCAGGTACTGCGCGGAGCACAGCAAGCCTGAGGTCCCATCTCTGGAGGCCCTGGCATGCCAGGTGCAGGCCCTGCAGGTGAGTCCAGAGCAGCCCAGGCACGCTGCCCGCTGGCACACAGCAGTGTCTGTGCCCCCCACAGAGCAGCAGGGAGCTGTGTGTTCCCAGCCATGGCCCAGGAGGCATGGAGTGAGCCACATAAGTCAGAACAGACCTCTATCTGTATGTTACACATTGTGTTTTTTATGTCTCTGTATATTCAGTTTAAATGTGGGTATGTGTGTTTGGCTTAAGTGTTTGCATTTTTTTTTTTTTTTTTTAACTTGTTTTGGGGCTGTTTTGCAGTACTAGGGACTGAACCCAGGGCCAGTGGAGTAAACTCCACCCACAGCCCTTTTTATTTTAAGACAGGGTCTTGCTTGGGCCCTAAATTACCAGGCTGGACCTAAACTTATAGTCCTACTGACTTGACCTGCCAGAGTGCTGGTATAGCAGGCATGAACCACCAGCCTGGTTTTGTTTTCAACTTACATTTCAGCTTGAAGGGAAGGAAGGAAGGAAGGAAGGAAGGAAGGAAGGAAGGAGGGAGGGAGGGAGGGAGGGAGGGAGGGAGGGCAGTCAGGTAGACAGGCCTTCTGGGTTGTTTTCTTTCCGTTCCTGATAGTTTCTCACCACCTTGTAGTCTGAGTCTCTGTGCGCCCACGTGCAGTGATGCTGAGAAGCCGCTGCCTGGTGGGAAGTCGCTAGTGCATCTAAAGCTGCCATTTATACTCTGTTCTCTTAGAGTCTTCAAGACCAAGCTGAGAGCAGCGAGGGGAGCTGGGAGAAACTGTGGGAGATGATCAGCAGACTCAGAGATCCCTGCCCTGCAGTGGCCCAGATCCTGGAGGAGAAGCACCAGCACACTCACGCCAGGTGTGCCTTAAGCTCTCGCTGGAATCACGGTCGGGCTGGCAACTTGGTGTGGGTCTTGGGGGCTCTGCTCAGCCCCTGAGGTGACTGCTCCCTCATCGCTCTGCTCTCTGCTCTCCTGGTTCACTGTCTCCTGGCTGGGTGGTGATGTGAAAGGCCTGCCCTGTCTTGGGACACTGGGGTCAGACACAGAAGCCCGCTAGGCCACGCCCAGCAGTGCTGCCTGCTGTGCAGTCACACCTTGGAGACACAAGGTGCTTACAAAGCAGATGTTACTAAGTGGGCTGGTGAGGCGCTCTGTTGGGGCTGGAAGGCACACACTGATGACCTGCTTTCTGGAAGTGTGTCCCTAGTTCCTCATGGGTTCTTGTGCTGGGTGGGGCTTGAAAGCTGACTAAGGTAGATTTGCTGCCAGAGTGGTGTCATGGCCCAGCTACCTGGGGTGTCTCTGCAGTCTTCCTCCAGGCACAGCTCCGGGGAGCCAGCACTGCGCCAGGACTAAAGGAGGAACAGTGAGGCCTGGGCCCACAGCAGTGGCCCTAGATCTGGACCCAGTGGTGATGGGCCGGCGGGGAGGGGGAGGGAACACAGAAACCACCTGAGCACGTGAGATCAGGGTCACCATCCCAAAACAGGGTGGCCACTGGCTGCTCAGGGATTGAGACCACCGCTGCACAAAGAAAAGGAGATCTGCAGACCACAGCTTCAGGCGCTAAAATTTTTATTTTTACCAATGAATGAGGCAACATTTTTCAGTTAAATAGGGAAGAAACAAAAGTGTCTACAGCATGTATATGGGGTAAAGCAGCTCCCTATGCACTTTTTCATAAGAAATCTTTTCCCTTAATAATTGCAAAATAAATTTTATTTGACCTAAAAACAAGCCCTATCTAAGGACACTGCCCAGCAGACATACAATTCTTCGCTTTTTCCACTTCACCTAAGGGTCTTTCCTAGATATTTCCTGCTTATCCCAAAATTTTTCATTTTTGCTAAACATTCTAAGTCAAATAACCTGCTTTGGATGTCTATATATAATGGTGATGCTCTTAATTTAAAAATAATCCGTCCGCTGTTAACTCCCTGATAGCGGGAAGTGTGGAGTAAGGGTGCTGTTGCTTGCGTTGTGCTGACAGGTGGACCCAGGTAAACCAAAGCCTTTCAGATGAGTTGCAGAAGGCCCGAGGCCTGCTCCAGCTCTGCAAGGCCTGTCATGGCGCCCACACAGAGGCTGCAGCCAGGCTGGAGCAGCAGGAAGCCAAGTTCCAACAGCTTGCAAAAATCAACATGTCTGGAAGCAACCTGGCGGAGATCCTGCCTCTGGCCCTGCAGGACACACAGGTGGATGCGAGGCCCTTTGGGAACCCCAGGCCTAAGCAGACCGGCGGGGGTGGGGGTGGGGGTGGGGACAGGTGGGGTGTGCAAGGCTGGGAGGAGCAGGTGTCCGCTCAGACATCAAGTCTAAGCAGCAGCTGGGTCAGGGGAACCCGACACCACTCATTTTCCAAGTCTGCACTTTGACCACAGCAGTTATCTGGAAAGAACCGGCCTCATACTGTATCTGAAAGAAAAGCAAAATTGTCTTTTCTGAGTGGACTCATCTAGCAATGATAGCTGTTGAATCTCTTGCTTTAGAAATAACCATAGGCTTGATGCCATGTTCGTATGACTTTTCCATGGACTTAGTGATTTTCTTAGACTATATTTAAGAGCAGCAATTTCCTCTGTAGTTGTTTTTCCTACTAAAAAGAAATACCCAGAAATTGAATATTTCTTCATATTAAACTTGCTGATCTACCTGTGTCTTTTATGATATAATAGGTCAAATTAAAAAAGGGTAACCAATTAAAGAGACAAGAATCCATCTGCTCTGTATTGCAGTCACTGTCCACCTGCTATTTTTTTTAAAACAAAAGCAGATGTTTTCAGTACTAGGGATTAAACTGAGAGCCTTCACAGTGAGCGACAGCCTCGCTCCTTTTTATTTGTATTTTTTTTTTTTTAATTTTGAGGTAGTATCTCATTAAGTTGTCCAGTGTAGGCTCAGACTTGGGGTCTTCTTGCCTCAGCCTCCCAGTGTGCTGAGGAGAAATCCAGTAATCAGAAATGGAAGCACAGGAGCTCACCTCGTGGCCTGCTGTCTCTAAACTAGAAGCCTCTACTCTGTTGAATGGTGGTCAGTTCTAGCTCAGAACCAACAAATTTCAGAATAGCACCAGTGCTCCAGGTCATTTGAGGTTTGCTTTTTTTCACCTGTTTAAAGTAAACATAACAAAAACCATATCCACAAGTTCAAGGCAGAAATTCTCCTAGATGCTGAGGGAGTAGTGGGACATAGTGTGAAAGAAGGATGCCTTTGGTGACCACGCTTTCTCCTGCAGGAGCTGCAGCATGATGTGCAGAAGACAAAAGCCTTGCTCCAGAACTCCATGCCGCTGGATCGGCTCCCACATCCTGTAGAGTCTGGTGTCCCTGAGCTTCTTTCTGGGCAGCTGCATGCCCTCCAGAGAGCTGCTTATTTGGAAAAGATGCTGCTTGTGAAAGCAAATGAATTCGAGGTTGTGCTTCCTTTTCCATCCCGGTGGTAGTTGTGGCTGTGTGCCCCCACCCCAACCCTGTGTTCTAGGAAGTGAGCATGTGATAGGGCTGGCACCTTAGGGAACCTGCAGCAGGAAACTGCCTGAAAAATGTGTCGCTCTACCTCCAGTCACATGGGCAGTGGGCAGACTAAGCCACCGCCACGCTTTATTGTGCTTTGTGTCGGGCTGCGAAGCGATATATTGCATACCCTGTCCAGATCTGTTGCTTGGATTGCCAAGTACAATAATTGAATCATAGAAGCTGCTCCTTGAAGCATGGTCAGGTATGAAAAGCTCTCAGTGTAGTTGACGCTAGAAGGCCGTGGAGCTCCAGTAGCTCAGTATCAGCAGAAATAAATGACTTTGTTCCCAGTACCCGGGGAACAGAGCACTTGCTAGCTCGCCTTCTCAGCACCTGAGCCATTCACCCCAGGAGGCTCAGAGACAGTGGGGACCCTAGCGTCTTTAAACAATCATGTCTGAATTTCTGAGATAATAACAAACTGTTGTGGGTTGAGTTCTTACCTACCTGCAAGGCTGTTTGTTCTGTATGCTCATGAAAACTGTTTCTAATGAGAATGTCTCTCTTTCCAGTGTGTTCTTTCACAGTTTAAGGAATTTGGAGAGCAGCTGGAGTCTTTACAAGCTCTTATTGTTCAAGAGGAAGAGAATTTGGATAAACTTTACCAGCTAGAAAAAGAAGAAAATCCTGATTCATTCCTGGTATTGGCAATATTTGTCCTTCCTAAGGACTTAGACTCACCATAAGATTAAAAATAAGCTAATTATTGTTGCGCTGTTGAATCTCTTTGCATCCTAATTAACTCTTGAATACAGTCATCTGCATGTTCATTCCTGCCCTAATTCTTCTAAGGTCTAGAAAAGTTAACGATATGTCATAGTGACTTGTAGATTTAACTTTAGTGAACCAAAATAATCCAGGGACTGGCTGTTGTGTTTAACTGAATCTGGTAATTACAGTCCAAGTATTAAATAAAATCATTTATTTTCCCTTTCCTATGACCTTACCAAATTCAACGTAGCATAAATAGATGGAAGAATTTTGGCATCGCCCGTCTTGCAGTTCCTCTATGGAATGATAGCCATAACTGGATCAGGACTCAGCAAGTTGCTGCATCCTGGCTCAGCCCAGATTCACCTCCTGTAACTCTGAGAGTTTTCTTGCTTTGAGGGCAGTTAAATTGCTACTCCTGAGGCCGCATGGCCCACAAAAGTCTAAGACACTTACGACCTGGCCTTTGCAGGAACTGTTTACTGACCCTGGTTTAACTCTGAGAGCAGAGGTCTATAGCGATAATGCCAGTGCTGCAAAAGATGTTTGTTTAACATATTGTTGACCTCAAGGCTGTCCCTGGAATATCTTTTACAAAATAAAAGTATAGTGTTTTTGCTTTCTTGCGATTTCATGTTCTACCAAGATAGAGCTAGGGTTTTTGCTTATAGTTTTAAGGACCGTGCTTTACTAGTTATATTAAGAATCACATTTTTCATTCCATCTATAAACACATCCCTGACCTGTGGAAGGTCGAGTTGTTGGCAGGCTCTCTAGGACTTACAGGTCTAATATTGGTCTTTTTACAAAGCCGCTGTAGAATCTTGTGAAGTCTGTTTCCCTTCCAGCTTCCTGGGCTGCATAGGCGCTGCTGGCTGGGTAGATTGGCTCCCTCAGTCAGGTTTGGCATCAGGAGCCAAGTGTAGTCCTAGCTGCATCCGCAGCAGGCAAGTCATTCACCTGTCCAGGCCCACCCCCCCTCATCTTGAGCTGAGGGGGCCGCGTCATCATGTGGGCATCGTATCGGTGCCCAAACATCTGAACTTCTTATGTTTTCATAGAATCATGTGCTGGCGCTGACAGCCCAGGCTCCCACCATTGAACATCTGAATGAAGTCAGCCTCAGGCTCCCGCTCAGTGATGTGGCTGTGAAGACCCTACAGCAGGTGAACCGGCAGTGGGTCCGGGCCACGGCCACAGCTCTGGACCACTGCAGGTGGGTGCGCCCCTCCCTGCCATTGATTCTGCAGAGGCAAAATGAGCCACACAAGCTCCACAGTGTCCTTATTCCATGTCTCTATTTTGTGTTTTTAAACCTTCATAGTGAGCTTCAGGGAATTGGACTCCACAAAAAGTTTCTTCCTTACTGTGAGAAGTGGGTCCACCTCTTGGAAAGGACAGAAGAGGTGCTTGCAGGAAATGTTGCTCATAGCCTTCCAGCTCTCCAGGAGCAGCAGAAGACGTGCGAGGTAAACCTGTACCATGTGCCACCCCAGAGCCGCTCACCCAGGGTTGGAGTGAGGGAATGACAGATTGAAGTAAAATACAGGGAGTACCTGGCCGTCCCTCACTGCAGCATGGGTCTGCAAGTGATATGGGTACCTGTGGGTCATTTTTTTTTTTAAGTATTAGCACATTTTGTAAGCTGAAACATTTTGTTCTCCATTTGTTAATAACGGTACTCCTAGGTTTTCTGTATATGGAAGCTTCTAGCACAGTACTGCCTCTACACAGTGCAGATATTAGACCATGCTGCCAGGAGCCTGTTGAAATACCTCCACTCATGTTTGCATTTTTACTGGTTAATTCTCTGTAGTCTGGCTCAGGTCCAGTGCTAATGGCAGCCTTAAATATTTTGCAGAGGAGTGTCCATACTTGTATTACTCCTAGTGGCAGGGTGTGGCGATGCATGCCCATCATCCCAGCACTCTGGAAGGCTGAGGCAGAGGGACTCCCAAGTTCTAACCCAGTCAGAGCAACTCAGCAAATCAGCGAGACCTACTTTCAATCAGTTCATTATAATTTTTTTTTAATGTAATTGTTTTACATCACTAAATTAAGATCCTCCGATAAAGGGCCAGCCAGATAGCTTAGTGGATTAAAGTGCCTATGTAGGCAGATGCAGGGACCAGGGTTCAATCCCCCATGTGCTGTGTGTGTCCACCCCCGGGGCATACTGAGACATGATTGAGACTGGGCGTGGTGGAGCACTTCTGTAATCTCAGTGTTTTGGAAGGCTGAGAAAGAGGAGGGTCACTATGAGTCCCATCTACATAGTGAGACTCTGTAGACCCTGTGCTAATACATTAAAAAAGGGGGGTGCAGCTTGATAGCTCAGCAGACTAAAGCACCTGCTGAGGCAGAGCACAACAGCTAGGGTTCAATCTCCTGCGTGCTGTGCCAGCCCTGCCCACAGGGTGTGCTGAGATGGCAATTGAGACTGGGCGTGGTGGTATGCACCTGTAATCCCAACACTTGGGAGGCTGAAAACAGGAGAATCACTGCAAGTCTGTTCTATGCAGTAAGAATGTAGACCTTGTCCTGAATACAGAAAAATAAATAAAGATCATCCAATGAAAATGGGCATTTAGTCATAGTTCTTATGAGCTCTGCTATGTTCATAGATGATGCTGAGGTGATGTACTTTTTTTTCTGTAGTGTGTATTAATAATTTTTTAAAAATCATCTCTATCTCCTTTGAGAGCTTAAATTTTGAGAGATATAAACTCAGATTCAGAATTAAATTCTACTAGCTGATGGTTTATATTTTAACTAATACACAGATGCTAGAAGCTGAAGTTTCTATGAACCAGATGATTGCTGATTCCTACGTTACCCAGTCTTTGCAACTCTTGGACACGGTTGAAGTAGAGAAGAGGTAAGTCATCTGGGACTCGGCAAACAAGTGCAGTTGGTGAGGGCAGACTGGGGAATCTTAGTATTTGTTTATACATACTTATGAGATACAGTGTGACAGATCAATAAATATATGCAGCATGTGCTAATCAAAATCAAGGTAATTCACCTTTTCATCTCCTTGATCCCTCGTAGTTCTCCATAAAATATATAATAGTACATTGGGAGCAGTGGTCACCCTGCTGAGCCAAACAACACTAGAACTTAGTGCTTCTTACCCCACTGGCCATACAGGAACCAACACACACACACCTGTGCCACACAGCACATTAGCAGGTAGCTTGCCGTGCCAGTTTTCCAGCTGTATGTCAGGACCAAGGCTCATTGTGTGGTCATAAATACATTGATGGACCTTTTCCTACACTGTGTAGAGGCAGCCTGCAGTACAGAAGCTTTGGAAAATGCCAGAATGTTTTCTTCTTTCTCCTTGCCCTCATGGTGTCCTATTTAAAAATCAGTTTTTGGGTGTTTTTTTTTAAATGTATATTTTTTAGTCTGTTAAAATACCGTGCCTCCCAAAGTACTCCTGTTGTTGAAGAGAGCTGAGAGTTTAAGAAGTTGCTTGCTTGTGTGTAAATTATACATACAAATAGCGCATTTGGGTCTTGATTCCTTGCTGATAATTGCTTTTTGTGACATTCACTCCAGGATTCTCTAACTGTCTGTTTCTCTCAGACCGGAATTTGTCTCAGAATTCTTGAAGCTGGTGGACCGGTGGCAGAGCGTGGCCCGGGGCATTCGGCAGAGGAAGCATGAGGTTGCTGGGCTGGTGCGGCGGCAGCAGGCCTTCTCCGCCTCCTCAGAGGACCTGCTCCGCTTCCTCAGGGACACCAACCTCCTGCTGTCTGCGGTGAAGGGCCAGGACCGCTACAGCCTGCCTCAGACCAGAGGTCTGATCCTGGAGCTGAAGGTCAGGCACTCACAATGGCAGTGGGGGCGTGGGGCCACGGTGGTCAGGGCGTGTGTTCACTGTGGTCCAGCTGAGGTCCAGCGTGCTCTGTGCAGCGGGGAGGTGTGCACCCAGCCTGGCCCCTCACCTATGAGCTCAGACACACACAGAGCAGGCTCCTTGGCTTGGAGGAGTCATGCAGGAGGCATGTGGGTGGAGGAAGTGGGTGGTGTGTTCCACTGGGTGCTGGGACTGCTGTCCCACTGGAGAGAAACAGCTAAACCCAGCAGTGCTGCCTGGAGCACCAGACTGTGCACGCTCACTTAGCCAGGCCCCAGGTCTTCTTAGTTGCCGACTCCATGGGCACACTGTGTGGACTAGAAGAAAAGCCTGCTCTCAGGGCAGCCAGGCAGAGAAACAGGAAAGTAGCAGATGGTGATCACACTGATGTATGGAATTCAGACAGGGCATGGGGCTGCTTTTCTTTAGGTCAGTGAACCTATGCTACGTGTGCTGCTGTGGGCACATAGCCCTCTTTGTGGGCTCACGAGCCAAGCAGCTCTGGTGGCCACTCCTCCAATATTTAGATCTTATTGTACTCTTGGGACTTTGATAAAAAAAAAAAATGGGTTTGGGGCTGTGAGTTGAATACTCAGTCTCTAAAAGTTTGCCATCACTGCCTTAGGTAATCTGGCCATTGTGTTATTTAAATTGGTTTGGCATAGTCAGGAGCCAGCCTAGGAGAGATCTGAAGAAAGAAGCTTTCAGGCAGAGAGCATGGTTGCCTGTCTTGGGCACCTCCTATTGTGGAGCCACAGTACCTGACACCCGCACCACAGAGGGCGGAGGTTTATTTTGCTCAGGAACTCAGTCCATGATCAGCAGAATCTGAGGCAGCAGAGCAAAGGAAAAGGCTCCCAGGCCACTGCCACAGCAAGCAGAGAGAGGAGGGAGGGAGCCAGACTGGAATGCGCCCCTGGGCTTGGCCCCCTGGCCCTGGCTAGCAACACGTCTGACTCAAATGCTCCCATGGGTGACTCAGCCTTTGAGGATGGCAGCCCCAGGGTCCAGTCACCTTCTAAATGCAAGAGGGCTTGGGGGGACATTTTAGATCTGAACAGATCTGACCCTTATGCTTTAGATCTAAAATATAACCCCCAAACCCAGCTGTCTTTTATCTTTCTGAATTTGTTCTCTTTTATATTTATGTAGCATTCTGCACACATCCTACTCTTCTGGTTACCATGGTGATAACCAGCATAAATGATCTTCCGTTCAAATCTAATATGCTAATTGTTTTCTTGATACTCTTAGATCTTGTAGGCTTCTATTCTACAGTGTATTTTTTCTTTTTTTCTTTTCAGAATAAAGAAATCCATTTTCAGAGACGGCAAACCACCTATGCACTGGCTTTGGAAGCTGGGGAGAAGTTACTGAACTTACCTGACCCAGAAACAAAAGAAGCAGTTGACCAGAGAATCAGCCAGCTTCAGGACAACTGGGAGGACACAAAGCTCCGGCTAGGAGAGATGATTAAACAGCTCCAGAACACCGTGGAGGTGAACTGCCACTGCTTCTTCCTTTTTCCTTTTGTGACATTTATTTATTTATTTATTTATTTATTTATTTATTTATTTATTTATTTTGTCTTTTTGAGACAGGGTCTCACTATGCAGTTCAGGCTGGCCTTAAGCTCACTTTGTAGCTCAGGCTGGTCTCGAACTCACAACAATCCTCCTGCCTCAGCCTCCCAAGTGCTAGGATTACAGGCATGCGCCACCACGCCCGGCTCCTTTTGTGACATTTAGATCTAGGGGTTTTGTTCGCTCACAACGTAAGTCCTACTAACCCATGAATTATGCCCCTTACTTAATAAAATAATAATACAGCATTGAAAACACAAAGTGATAAGCATATAAGTACTAAGATACTGGTAGTATTGCCAGGTGTGGTGGCAAACTGGTAATCCCAGGACTCTGGGCAGCCGAGGCAAGAGGATTTCAAGTTCAAGTCCTGTCTGGACAACCCAGCAACTTAGTGAGAACCTGTTTCAAAACATAAAATAAAAGAGACTGGGAATGTAGCTCAGTGAAGAGGTCCTCAGTTCAATTCCCCAGTTCTCCCCCCCCTCTTTACAAAATAATTATTTTATGAAACTTTTTCACATTCTGTGGAAAATGAACATATAAGGCCGACATCCCACAGCTGGTCCATCCTGGTGTATAATGTGTGAAAATAAGCATGCTGATGCGGCTCTTTTTGGTCTCATCAGCAGAGGAGACAAAACAAGTCAATTTCCCAGATAATTTGTGACTATGCATTTAGGAATCAAAATGTTTTGAGTCATCAGTAGGAAAAATAGTCTGCCAAAATACCAAGCTGTTGAACCTATGACCTGACTCTACGATGCTTTTGGAGTTCTGGGGTGTTTTTTACAGTTTTATTTCTCTCTTAATATTAAGCTGGCTGTCTTCATCTGTTGTTTCTTCAAGCTAATGTACTCTTGGGGAGCCCGTCCATTCCAGTGTGTTGTGTGCACCCAGAGCAGAGACCCAGGCTCTCTGGGCATGCTTTTGCAAATGAAGATAAACAGATGCCAAGTTAGGGCCTGAGCATCTCTTCTGTGAATAAACTACCTGAATTTTATTTGGTGGATCTACCATGTGGAATTTACCAAGTAGTGAATGCCACATTTGCACAGTGAATCAGTCCATGGGAAAAAAAGGCTTGGTGGGAGACAGCAGGACTCAGTGCTGCTTCTGTCTTTGCTTTCTACTTAGTTGAGTTCCACGTAGGTGATGTTGCTAAACAAGCAGCCTTACCTTAAGTGGGGTGCTACCCTAGGTGTGGAGCACCCAGTTTAGTTATCAGAAGTGCTAAGGACCACAGTGTTTCATTATATGACCTTCTGCTTTTAGTAACCGCAAAAATCAAGTCATCCTAACAAATCAACTGCAAATACCCTGAACTTGAAAGTGTAGGCGCCTGTTGGCTCTGTAAGATACAATGTGAGGAGAGTTGGCTGACTTAGTTTGGCTTTCAATATCCTGTCCTAGGTGACCAGGATGCTCCGAGTGTTTTGGTTTTAGGTTTTTCTTTTTCCTTTGGGGGAGGGGTAATGAGGGTTGAACCCAGGGCCTTTGCACTGAGCCATATCCCCAACCCATTTTCTGTTTTTATTTTGAGACAGAATCTTGCTATAACTCACTGTCACCCAGACTGGACTAAAGTTTGCATCCGCCTGCCTCAGCATCCCAGAGTGCTGGACGTGCATCACTACCCAGGCTCACAGTGCCCATTAAACAGAAAGTGCAGACAGAGCAGTGAGCATGGCCTAGAGCTTGGCCACTGAATGTAAACAGGCTGCTAAACCCAGGCACAGGAAGGGAGCGAGCGCCTCAGAGTGGCGATATTAGGAGGAAAAACAGAGCAGCCAGTGCTTTTCGTGCTTGGTGACCTGGATACATATGCCTTCCAAGCCCCAGCACCACCCCTGAGAATGTCTTGTAGCTTGCACCTAAGATGACAGATACTAAAACTGCACCTTTAGAGTAGTCTTTTAGATGGGAACCTCTCCTCCAATTAAGGCATTGATAAGAGTAGATCAGTGAGGGAGGAAGAAATGTTTCCAAGTGAAAGGAGCCATGCTAAAGCTGCAAGGACACATGGGGCTGTCGATGAAGTCCCCTTTGCTGTTTCAATCTCTGTGAAAGAGAAGGAGCCGGGTCCTGAGTGGTATACAAAGACACGTTTACAGGAACGACTGGATTAAATGAGCTAAGCTATTCCTGCTGTTGATTCCTAAAAGCCAAATCCTTAACCACTGTCCATGTGTTTTCAAATAGACCTGGGACCAGTATGAAAAGAAAATCAAGGAGTTCAAAAATAGACTGAAAGTTCTAAAGGCACAAAGTAAGAGCCCTCTCCCAGAGCTTCACGAGGAACTCTACAAAGAAAAAGAGCTGATGAAGGTACAGCAGCCTGAACCAGTGGTCAGGGTAATCGGGGCTGTTCTGTGAGCTGTTTTGTGTGCTTGCCTTTCTTTTTCTGTGTTGAAACTGAGTTTTCATATTTAACTGACTTTTTCATATTTAAAGACTTTCCTGTCGTCTGTCTAAAGATATCACTTCCCCGTCTCCTAAGAAACCAGGGTTAATGCCTTTTGCAGTCCTTGTATGAAGACAGGAAAGACATTTACAGAAATTCACTTTTTTTAGGACTTTGGAGCTATTCTCCTTCAGGTCCTCTTTCTATCTGCTGCTTCTCTTCTCTGAGATTACTTTAAAAGCCCTTAAATTTATCTCATCTTTGAGATGAGAATGAAGTAGGACAAACATTTGTTTTTAAAACCAGTAGATTAATTTTTTTTTTTTGTTTTTTGCTCAAGTACAGTATTTTTATAAGAGCTTCCAATCCGTATCTGACCTCTCCAGTAACACCCAGCCAATATTCCAGTGTACTCAGGGCCCTGCAGGAGATGAGACAGACTTGCAGATGCAAATTTGGACAGCAGGAACTCCCTGCCTCTTATCTGCACTGTATTTAAAAGACATCAAAAGCCCATTGGGAGGCTTTTTTTTTTTCTTCAGTGACTGTAAGAATCCAGTTGAAAAAATAAGGGAAAGATAAATAGTCTTATGCTTGAAGCTGTGCCAGCAATTAGTGTCCTTCCTATGTTATTTTGGTGCTGAGGAGATGGCTCAGTGGAATAAGCGCTTTTTCTTTCCTGTAAAAATGTGTTTAAAAAAAAAAACCTGCCACACAGCTGTCATCAGCTAAAGAAATAAAACATTAGAAATTAGTTGAAGCCGGGCATGGTGGTGCATGCCTGTAATCCCAGCACTCGGGAGGCTGAGGCAGGAGGATTGTTGTGAGTTCGAGACCAGCCTGAGCTACAAAATGAGCTTAAGGCCAGCCTGAACTGCATAGTAAGACCCTGTCTCAAAAAAGACAAAAAAAAGAAATTAGTTGAAATATCCCTTACTAAGTACCATCTAATCTCTAATGCCCTTTCCCTTCCCAGAATGTCCACACCCCTGACTTTGGGGTTTATGGTTCTCTGTGTTTCTTTGTAGCTTGACTGCACCATGATGTAGCTATATGGAAGTATTGCTTTCTGGGCTTAAGCTTTATATAAGTAGGGCCATACTGTGCGGGACATTGGTGCCACTTACTTCTTACTAATTGTGAGTCACCAGTGTTGACACCTGTAGCTCCTTCATTCTCATTGCTGGGTAGCATGCGTTGTGTGGACACAATGCGCTTTATAGATCTCCTGTGCAATCACTTGGTGCTTCCAGAGTGTCTTTTAAAACATTTACTAGTGTCATCCAAGTGAGATTACATCTCTTTTTACTGGTCAACGAAACATTTTTTATGTTTACTATTCCTTCAAGTCTTCTCTTTTGTGAATTTTCTATTTTTATTTTTAACTTACTGTTATGTTCTTCTACTTGTCCGATTCTTACTGTTTTAATGAGTTATTTTGTTGAGTTCACATGTTGGAAATACTTTTTCCCCTCTGAGCTTTTCTGCTTTTTCTTGTGGGGGTGGGAGAGTGGGGTTGGGGATGGGGTCAGTGACTGAGCCAGGGGTTGTGTTATTTTGATGTATATGAACATACTAGTGTTTTCCTAGATGCCTTGTGCTCACTCTTCTTTGGGGAACCTCCATACCTAAATTATAAAATATCATCATGTATTTCCGTCTGAAAATTTCATTTCCTACTTATGATTTCAGCCTAATGATACAAAAATGGTAAAAACTTCAGGTCAGGACCGGGGAAATGGCTCAGTAGAATAAGTGCTTGCCTGACAAGCACAGGGTCCTGAGTTCAATCCCCAGTACCGCAAAAAAAAAAAAAAAAAAAATAACACTTCAGGCCATGCATGGTGCCACATGCCTAAGAGGCCAAGGCAGGAGAAGCATGAAGAGTAAGAGAGACAAAGTCAGAGAAGAAAGAGTGGAGACAAGGTACAGTCACCCAGGATCCCCCTTCTTCAGTGAGTCTCACCTAAGTTCCCAGTACCTCCCAGTAAGGCCATCAAATATATGTATTAAGCAGTTACATATTCAGGTCAAGTATCCCTTACTGAAAATGCTCGGGATTAGATGTGTCTCACACTTCAGAATTTTTTGGACTTTGGAATATTTTTGCATAGACTGCGCTGAACATCCATCCCTTACCTACAAATCCAAAGTCTAAACTGCTCCAAAATCCAGCAAAATGGCCCTGAAAAAATTTTCTCATTTTGGGTTTCAGATTAGGAATTGTCTACCTATGTGTGCAGAGTGTGTATAAATTGTTTCATGTATCAAGTTAGCTGTCCTGGGAGTGCAGAGTTAGGGGGAAGACTGTAAAGCTCAGGCTGGTCACATAGCTAGCAGACTCCGTACACAAGTGAGGGTGCGACACACTGTCCTCCATAGCCGAAGGCTGCTCGTGATCTTCCTGTGGTCTGGCCGTGGCTTGCGTTGACGGAGTACTCTCTGTCCCTGTTTGATTCTTTCCACTGATAGATGGGATGCAGAGGCTGTGGTAGCTGCAAGGGTTCTGCTGGAAATGGAGCATGTGATCCTTGGGAGAAAGAGTGTCTCCTCAGAGAGTCACCTTTCCCATTCTGCACAGGGTTCCAGGCTTTATGGAAAGAAGCACCTGGGCAGCCACTCAGAGGGTGACTTGTATTCTCTCATTTCAAATTTCAATTCCCTCCATGAGTCAGTCCACTGATGAAGTGTGAGCTTTTCTCCCCAGTCACCTTCCACAAGCTTATAGGTTGGCAAACAGGTTTCCCAGCATGAAATTGAGGGCATTGTTTTAGACCTCATCCATGACAGCTGGGTAGCATTCTAGGCTAACAGTTTATTAATGCAAACACAAAGAATAACTACTTTTCATTCTCTTATATTCAACTTGCCCCAAAATATGTAAAATTCAAAATGAAAAGTATGCAGAAAAAGGATATGCAGTTTTTCCTTTGCAGATAGGGTTTAGCAGTATTCATTACAAAATATAGAACTGCCCATATTCCAAAGTCCTCCACCCTGGCTCAATTGTAGAATGCTCTTCCGAGTGCAAGGGCCTGGCTTCCATTCACATGCACCACCACCAAAAAAATAGACCTACACCTTTATTGCCATGGGCCATGAGGTCCTGGATGGGTTTCTAGGTTCTTGTGCCTGAGAAAAAAAGGTCTGGACTTGGCACACAATGATGAGGCAAGAAACAGCATAGTTTAATGAGGCAATGGAGAACTGGATGGTGGAAAGGAAAATGGCACAAGTGTGGAACATATTTGGTTTAAGAATTTAAGTTGCAAAAAGACAAAGCCGGGCATGGTGGCACATGCCTTAATCCCAGCACTTGGGAGGCTGAGGCAGGAGGATTGTTGTGAGTTCGAGACCAGCCTGAGCTACAAAGTGAGTTTAAGGCCAGCCTGAACTGCATAGTGAATCTGTCTTCCCATAATTCCCTGTGTTATAAGTGGGTGAGGTAGGGTCCCTATTCAGGAACTTTTAATAAGCTCCAAGCGAAGAAAGGTTACCATAGGTCATGCCAGAGACTCTGGCACACGTGCCTCTTGATTTGGACTCCCACAATCTTGAGTTTTCCAGAGATGTTTGTTATTCTTATTTCTGCCTCTGTATAGTAAGCCTTAGGACAAAGGTCAGGGAGTTGGCCATGGGGCAGTGCCCAGGTTCAGGTGAGGGGAGAGGAGTGGTCCCAGGGCCTCAGTTGTACCGTCTGTATCATTTTCATTGTAAATATTGCACGTAGTGAGCCAGACCTGGCTGTGGATAACTGAAACCACCTGCAGACTGTGTAGCCAGCAGAGCCAGCACCTCTGAGAGGGCCCTGAACAAGAGGTGCCCCCTGACCCAAATGCCGAACACGGTGTTCCTTGGTGGCCCCCTTCAGGCTATGTGGCCATTCACTGGTGCTGAATCCATTGTCATGCGCTGTGATGGGATCATGAGTTTAAAGTTGGGTTACAAAGTTTTAAAGTGAAGCTCTTCCTGACAAGAATGTTACATTTGAATGCACACAGTCTTTAAAAAGAACTCTCTAGACTGTCTTCTTAAATGTACATTTCTGTTGGCAAGTTAGAAATCTTGCCATTGTAGCCTAAATGATCTAAAACTCAATCAGAATTAACCATTTATTGTGGCCACTATTCATACTGAGTTCCAGTGTAATGACTTACCTTCTGCCGCATTTCAGATGAAAAGGTAGGAGAAGAGACCCTTAAA
This sequence comes from Ctenomys sociabilis, assembly GCA_004027165.1. Classification (NCBI taxonomy): domain Eukaryota; kingdom Metazoa; phylum Chordata; class Mammalia; order Rodentia; family Ctenomyidae; genus Ctenomys; species Ctenomys sociabilis. The sequence goes on along the minus strand of PVKA01005988.1, from coordinate 57,616 downwards.
TGCCATATATGAAGAATTATAAACAATAAAACCTGGAAGACTTTTGAGTGGTTTGTCTAATTCCTTTTACCTTCCCTCTGCCAAAGTAATTTTCTTGATTAGATTCTAAAATTGAGTTTTACTTTGAAAATCACTCCATTTAAAAAAAAAAAAAAGATGGGACTGATGTAGCTCCGTTGTAGAGCACTTCCAAGGCATGCATGAGGCCCTCGGTAATAACAAACAAAAAATAAAAGATGTCTCCACCCAGGAGGAAATATTTTCTCCCATTTTATTTATTGGTTTTTAGATTGTTAGCTGCAAATAATTCTCTTGGAACTGCAATCATGGTCACAGTACCAGTCTGCATTTTATTTAGGTATTCTTACTTGATCCAGTACAGAACGTGTAGCTTGTTGATAGACTCTGTGCTCTACATAGAGGTGATCGATCCCCTGCTTGATGTCAAAAAGAATAAATCCTGTAGGAACCCGACCCGCCTGAGGAAGGGACTGGGGTGGAGGAGCACCCTCTGTGAGGAAGGCGGGCGGGTGGGACAGGCAAGGATTCTCTTTCCTGAGGTCCCTCCCCTTCCCGGCCTCCCTTCCCCCAGAGCTAATCAAAGCAGGAACCTACAGGTTTGCAAACAGCAGTGTGAGCTCAGGCCTTCACTGTCCTGCGCTCCTGTGCTTGCATGCAGGAACTCGAGAAGTCTTTGGCTAACTGGACTCAAAACTTGAAAGAGCTTCACACCATGAAGGCCGACCTCGCGGTGCATGTTCTGGCTGAGGACGCGATGGCTCTGCAAGAGCAGATCGAGCACTTGCACAGACAGTGGGAGGACCTCTGCCTCAGAGTAAGTCAGCTGCAGGCCAGGTAGCTGGGAGGCCACAGTGCGAGTCACAAAGGCCAGGCTGAGTAGAAAGGAGCTTCCTTTGGGGGAGTCAGAGGCCCTTGCCAGCACCGCCGCTGGTTGCTGCTGCCGCTGTAAAACTAGGCAGCGCAAGGTTGCACAGATTTGACCCTTTTGTTTCAACAGCACTAAATGGAAGAACTTTGCACACATTCAAAGGGCTTTAGAAAACTCACCATAAGCAGAGAGAAAAATTGCAGTGGTGAGCAGACATGAGGATTTTGCCCTGTGACTCCTGTAGGTGACAAGGACAGGTCCAGTCTGGCCTCCCTGGGGAGAGTTGGGCAGAGCAGCTGGGGTCCTAGTGCTGCTGGCAGGGACCCTCTAGGATTTATCTCCAGATGTTGGGTTCTGAAACTAAGTCCTGAGCTCTGTTTGTGCTGTCATGCCCACCACATCTACCTACCAAGAAAGGAACCCTGGAAGAGAATTACACAGCTTCTGTTTGTGACAGGCTCAAGATGGAATTGAAGGATTCAAGTATCCTGTATGAAGATAAATTCCTTAATCTCTTGTTTTTTGTCAACTAAGAAATGTGTTTAAAATGTTGAAATTTAGGCCCTTGAAGTAAAAACACCTCTCAAGGACTTAATTGATTTTAAAATACAGTCATCACAATGTACCCTAATCCTTTCTTTTAAAAGTTTTTTTTTATTCAACTTTTTATGAAAGAAAATGTTTAGTGTATGTGAAAAATCCAGAGTTAAGGTAGGAGCAGAGTGGAGACCAGATGTTCCTAATTGTTACCATTCTGAAATCAATCAGAAGGGGCCTGTGTGCAGTGCCAGGAGTTTGCAAGTGAAGGGAAACAGATGCCCTGAAGAATGGAAACAAAAACGTTTTTTAGTAACAGATTTTCTTGTACAAGCATTTGGTATTTTTGCCTCTGAAAAACAAGATATTTTTGGAGTTTTGTTTTGTTTTTATACACAACAAGAAAATCCAAGGGGTTTTACTCTTGCTCTCCCCTATGTCAAAGTGAGGTACTGGATCTGGGAATATAAGAGAATGCTGTCTTGTACATGCAAGGCCTGGGTTCGATCCCAGCACTTGAAAATAATAAGTAGGGCGTTGAAACTTTACCCAGAAGAACTCTTTAAGATTTGACTTTTTTAAGACTCAAATGTACTTTGTACATTTAGTAAGACTGATTTGCATTCTTTAAACTTATTTTAGCAATGTACTTCAACCAAAAGGGAGGAGGGCCCTTTGCAGATGTCAGCCTGGGGCCCCTCACGCATAGCAGAACTGCAGGTCTTCGGGCTCAGGGTGCTTGGACCAGTTTTTTTGGTTTTTTTTTTTTTTTTTTTTTTTTTTTTGAGACATTTCCACGGTCTCCATTCAAAAGATGCAGTGCATAATGGGAAGTTGGGTGAACTTGGTACAGGGAGAAAAACTGATCTCCGGTGGGTGACCTCCAAATGATATAAGGAACCTCCAAATGACATAGAAAAAACGATCTCTGGACCTGACTTGTACGAGTTCATGTTCTCTAAAACCGAAGAATGAATTTTAGGAACAAACGGAGGTTATGAGCAGAATAGATTTATTGAGGGAAAGAAAGTTTCTGTCTGAGAGAGGGACAGGAGGGGGGGCTGAGTGGATAGTTCCCCAGGAAGTTGTCTCTTCCATGCGGTGAGGCGGGTCTAAGGTGGTAAAGACATGGGAATTCACTTAGGTGGACAAGAGGTGGGACAAAACCATGGTTAACCAATGAGATTACAAGCACCATTGCTCAGATAAAATTGATTAAATCCAGTACCAAATGGGGAAGTGAGTCACGTAACAAGCGGGCATGAGAATGGGACAGGGTCTCTTCTTGTTGGGGGTTGGGCTAGTGACTCATTTAGGCTCTTTCAAAGTGATTGATACCTATTAGAACATCAATCCCTGATGCCCATCCCTAGGAAAGTATGTAACTATGTTCCCTCTTTTTGTCTTGGTCTTGAGGTGTGGCCCATAGGGAGTGTCTGTCTCTTTCAAGTTGCAAAGTCACCTTGTCTGCCATCTTGTCTCCTTAAGGGCCTGGCCCTGTCTGACTGCCTAGAATATTTCTATCTAACTCCACTGCCTACAACAAACTGAACAGTGGGCATCGCTCCTAGTTTTGCTTTGAAGTCAAATATTCAAAAGGTTTTTATTTTCTTGGTGCATTTCATTACAAATGCTTAGTTTATTTTGTGATCTGGATCATAGTTTTTAAATTATGTAAGACACTGACCTTAAATGGCTATCTAATAGCTTAATCAGTTTCTAAAAGAATTTAGGCCATAACATAACATTATAAAGTTGCATACAGTAAACAATCAATAAATATGTATTAGTAGAACAAGAAACAAATTCGGGGGATATATATTTACCACATCTTTGTTTCTTTGTTTTTTAATATGACCTGATAGTGGTAGATGCACATTGGGCAAAAATCCTCTTCAGTTTGGCATAATTCACAAGCTACATTTGGTTACTTTTACGGCAGTTATCAAAAGGCCAGAAAATTTCTGTTTACATTAAGCTCTATGATTTTAAGAAGACAAAACAGATTTGATTCTGTAGTGATGACAGTCAAAATGGAGGAGACTCGAGGTGCAGCTAGAGAGTACGTACTTTCCAGCCCGCCTCAGCTACAGGTGTGTGTTACACAGGTGGCTGCCCGCAGACAGGAGATCGAGGACAGGCTCAACTCATGGATCGTATTCAATGAAAAAAATAAAGAGCTGTGTGCGTGGCTGGTGCAGATGGAAAACAAAGTTCTGCAGACGGCAGATATTAGCATTGAAGAAATGATTGAGAAGTTACAGAAGGTAAGGGGGTGTCCAGGTGCATCCGGGCATGATTGATGTGAGCTTTGCCCTCCTCGTGCCAGGCTTAGAGGGATAGTGTCACATGCGTCCACAGGGACATCTCAGCAGTGTGAAGGGACTTTCTTGCTGTCTTTGATCCTACTGAGGGAAAAGTTGAAGAAGAGTCTGGAGCCATGGACGTGCGCGGGGTGCCACTTTCTCTGGAAGTCAGTCTGGCAGGAGAAGGGGCTCGTGTCTCCTGACACGCCCTCCACACAGCACACCAGTGGTGGTTTCTCTGTGACCATTAAGGGGAACCCAAGCCAAAGGCAGAGGCTAACAACAGTGGGGCTGCTGATTTTGTGGGCCACTGACCCCACAGAAAAAGGTAGTGCACGGTTCTCCTCAGTTGCCCAGAATATGCCTCAGCCAGGCCTAGGAAAACCCCACACCAGGCTTCATTTGGTCCAGTTCCCTTCAGCTCCCAAGTAGATCAGAAGATGTCTGTGATGGGAAGTAAAGGGGCTGCTGCATTAAGAAGAGAACTGCTCGGAGTTGGGGAGATGGCTCAGTAGAGTAAGAGCTTGCCTGGCAAGCACAAGGGCCTGACTTCAATCCCCAGTTCTGCCAAAAAAAAAAAAAAAGAAAAAGAGAGAGAACTGCTGCCTCTTGCCCTTCACATTTGCCTGGAGATACCCCTGGACCTGTAGTGACTCACAAACCAGTTAACAGATGGAGGATATTCTTAATTTAAAAAATAGTTTAAGAGGCATTTGTGTGTTTGGCTGGAGAAGAAACGAATTTAGACTGATAATTCCTGTCTGTGTTTGGGTGCCTTGGCCAGGACTGCATGGAAGAAATAAATTTGTTCAGTGACAACAAGTTACAGTTACAACAAATGGGCGACGAGCTCATCAAGGCCAGCAACACAGCAAGGGCCACTGAGATCAGTGACAAGCTCCACAAGATCAGTGATCGCTGGCAACATCTTTTCGATGTCATTGGTTCCAGGTAAGAAATGAGCGAACACAGTTCCTCCTCCTTGCATTTGGTGCTGAGCTATTTCACAGAGCACTAAGCCTGATGGTCTTCTAAGACAGCAGTAGTGGACCGATGCCGTGTGTGCCGCAGGCTGTTTGTTATCTTGGGAAGGGCCAAAAGGTTTCCATCCCTGCTCCAGGTGATTGAGCACTTCTTTTTTTTTTTTTAATGTGTTTTAGTACAGGGTCTATAGGGTCTCACTACACAAATTAGACTTACACTGATTCTGGTTTTCGTCCTTCCAAGCGCTGGCGTGCACCACCACACCCAGCTTCAGTCACCATCTCAGTGAGCCCCAGGGGCAGGGCCGGCACTGCACACTGGGGATCGAACCCCGTCCCTGGGCCAGTCTAAGCAGGCGCTTTAATTGCCTGAGCTTTCTGATGGCCCCGGTTGAGCACTTTTATGAAGGAGTGCTTATAAAAGTACAGTGCCCCAGGTTCCACCCCCAGCATGGCAAAAAAAGAAACAACAGGTTCAAGTGTAGAAATGAAGGGTTTTTTGGGGTTTGTTTGTTTTTTTGGGTGGTTTGTTTTTTTTTTTTTTGGTTTGTTTTTTTGATGCTGAAGACTGAACCCGGTGCCTCATGCATGTTAGGCAATTGCTCTGGCATGGGGCCAGATTCCCAGACTTGTTTTTGTGGTCATTGGGATGGACTCTCACTAGGTGGTTTAGACTGGTTTCAGACTCCTTGTCCAAGCATTCTTCCTGCCTCAGCCTCCCCTGCGGCTGGGGCCACAGCTGTGTGCTACCTCACCTGACTAGATTAATATTAAATGGAAATTGGTAAATTAAGAAGTAGCCCAGCCAGGGTCCTCCCTGGCAGTGTGCGTGTATGTCATGAACACACTCAGAATCTGGGACATACCTGGGCACTGCAGGAAGTGTGGGGGAGTGATGCAAATAAGACACTGTTAATAATGTGGTGTTTCCTGTTCCTCTCCGGAAACCGTAAGTGAACCTGACTCATTTGCACAGGCCCCAGGCTAAACAGTCTGAGAATTACCAGAAGAAAGAGGACAACGAGTGAGTTACATAGTGGGAGCTGGGAGCTGAGCAGACTCGAGCCAAGTGCTGCGGGCACAGGGGCTGGGCACCCCATCTGGGGAGGGGTGGGAACAGGACCTTGCCCAGGGCTCCAGTCGCAGGTAGTCTTTGTGACGGGAGGGGCTCTTGCTGGTTCCTGGAGGCTGTGAGGGTGAGCAGACAGGCCTGGGTGGGAGCATCAGAATCCACCTGGAAACAGCAGGGAGCCCCCTTGGCTCGGAAGTGGGGTGTGAAGTTGGAAGGCCTGGGTGAGGCTGAGTCTTAAGAGGCTGTCGGTGTCAGCCTCAGACGTGGCCTCCTCACCAGCGCCTGGTCATTCATGGGTTGGTGATGGAGGTGTTGGCTGAAGGCAGATGTGGAGGGGATCTGGCCGGCAGGTGGGCTGGGCTGAGTTCAGCCTCCCTCCACTACCTGTTGAAAAATAAACCCAGAGGCCATCATGTTAATCAAGTATAACTCTGCCACATACTTGGCTGGGAAACCTGATGCACAACTTAAACTGTGTAAGCCTCAGTTTCCAAATCTGCAAAATGTGCAGCAGTGCTGCTTCCAGCCAAAGAGCTGCCCACCGTGTGTAGGAAGGACTGTCGTCCACTCTGCACGTGTCATACGCACTTGGTGTACTTGGTCATGAGAGGGCTTCCTTCTGCAAGGCCAGGGTGCTGACGGTTTCCTTGCTAGGGCTGGTGATCCTGCCCCAGGTAGTGGTTGAAATGAATGAATGGGGCCCGGGAGATAGCTCAGTAGAATAAACACTTGCCCGGCAAATGCAGGGTCCTGAGTTCAATACCCGCTACCACAAAAACGTGAATGGATGGATATTTTGTGCATACAGCTGGGTCGTTTCCTTTGGGTAGCTTGTGTCTTTGCTGCCGGCATCTTCCTGTCCTCATGCCACTAGGCGCCAAATGTAAGGGCCATTCAGGAGTAGACCAGGCTTGTTTTTCCAGAGGACCAAGAGTCCATCCGGGTCCATCACCTTAGGTCGCCTCCGGCTCTTGGGCTTTATGCTTCCCTCCCTGCCTCTGGTTGCCTGTCTTCAGCCAGTTCCTTGGTGGAAAAGAGATAAAACAACAGGTGAAATTTCATCAGTTGTTGTTTGTTTTTGGAAACACAATAGCCAAAACAAGGCGTTGAAATAATAGCAAATGTACTGGCTGCCAGCTGTATTAGCACACTTTTTATGTATGTATGAGTTCTCCAAAACTATAAATAATGTAATATAATTCCTAAAGGTAAATAACATTGTCCCATTTTACAGATAAGGAAACTGAGGGCTCATGTTATGTAACTAACCCAAGGTTACAAAGCCAGCTTACAATGCAACCAGGATTTCCACTCGGGCAGCTGTGTTGGGGGCCCCCCAATCCCCAAGCCCATCTATTTGAGACTGAAATGAGAACATAGTGAGAATCTCAACCATCAGCATGGAGGGGCAAAGGAAGGAACTTCTCTTGCCATCAAGCCAGGGTTAGCAGAGGCAGCTGGCTGGGAACCCAAGGAGCTCACAGCCATGCAGAACTGCAGGAAGTGTGGGGCGAGGCTGCAAGCTGGAACCTGCTCTATAGGCCGCCTGACCGACTCCTCCTCTCCTCTCTATGCTGGCCTCACCTGGCAGCACACAGAAATGCTGTCATCAGGGAGGGTGGGCAGGGACCATGGCTGCCAAGCATGGCCCACCCTCGGGTACCCACAGGCTTCCGGGTGCTCCGGGCCATCTGCTGCTCCACTCAGGGCCAGGGCAGCTTCTGTTGTTTACGTGAGAAGCAGGTTGGAGGGAGCCCCTGCAGGCACCTGGCCTTGTGACTTCTAGTTTTTCCCCAGCAGCCTCTGGGATGGGGTTCAGAAGAAAGTCACTAAACCAGGTTTACTTCACTGGAGGAAAACAAAAAGTTAAGTTGTGGTTTTGGGTTCATTCTCAGCAATTTCAAAACAATTGATAAAACACTGAGGACTGTATTCCGTAAAACACAAAGAACTGCCCATTGCTGTTGTTAGGCTTCTTCTTTAAAATTATTTATTTACTTATTTTATTTATTTGGTGCAGGGTCTCACTACACAGCTCAGACTCATAGCGTTCCTCCTGTCTCAGCCTCCCCAGTGCTGGGATTACAGATGTGCTGGTGCACACCACCACGCCCAGTTTCGGGGCTTGCACAGCCTGCAGTACTGGGATTGAACCTGGGTCCTTGCGCTTGCCAGGCAGCCACTTAGACCACCAAACTATCTCCCTGGCCCCATCAGACTCTTTTAGTCAGTGGATGGGGAGGCCCCCAAGGTTGTTTCTTCTTTCATTACCACATTTTAGAACTAAATAATGACCACATTCATCATAGGAAGTTTGCACCTATACAGGACACATCTTGATCCTTCTTTTTTTCCTCATTCCCCTCCCCCTTATTCAGCCTTTCTTTCTTTTCCTTCCTTCCTTCCTGTATCTTAGGGAAAGGTATACAGGGTGTCCAGGGTCTCACTAACTAGATTGGACTCTGGCTTGTAGTGATCCCTCTGTTCACAGCCTCCCAAGAGCTGGGATTAGAGGGGTGCACCACCATGCCCAGTCTCAAATGCTGTGTCAGTGTACCCTGGGGGTGGGGCTGGCACAGCAGGCCTGGGGAACCCCTGGCCCCTGCACCTGCTTGCAGGCGCTTTAATCCATTGAGCTATTTGGCCAGCCCTCCCTTGCTTTCATAGAACAGTTTTGTTTCTATTTTTTCCCTTCTATTCTCTTTTCTTTATTCTTTCATCTCCAAAGTTTTATCAACTTGTCTCCCTTTTTGTTTTTTTTGGGGGGAGGTTTTTGGCGGAATCGGGGATTGAACTCAGGCCCTTGCACTTGCCAGGGAAGTGCTTATTTTACTGAGCCATCTCCCTGGCCCTTGCTTCCCTTTTCATTTGAACATTTTCTTCCCATTTTCCAATTATACATTTTGATCCTTATTTACACTTTTGGTTTCTCACATCAGAGAAACAATGTGATATTAAGACGTGTCTGATTTGTCTCACTTCATCATGTGGTTTCAAGGTGCGTCCACTTACCTAGAGATGCCAAAGGTTTGTCCTTCTCTATGGCAGAGTAGTGCTCCAGTGTATAAAATCCCCACCTTTATCCATCCATCAGGTGCTGGGCCTATGGGCGCTTTCCCAGGATTTAGCTCGGACAAACTGTGCCACTCTAACATGGGTGTGCATGTATTGCTGCAATGTAATGTGTTTAATTCTCTCTGGAAAATACAAGAAATAGCTGGAGTCTCTGGTTCTAGTTCTTCGAGGAATCTGCTTTCCATACCAAGTTCCACAGTGGTTGCACCAATCTACACTCCAACTGACAGTGGAGAAAGGCTCCTTTTTCAAGGCTATTTATTATTTTTTAAATCTTTATTTACTTTGTATAGGGTCTCGCTCCACGTCCTAGCCTGCCTGCCCCGGGCTGCTCCACCCTGCCCAGTTTCTGTGCCTTATGCACAGCATGTGCCACCAGGGATCAAACCTGGCTCCTTGTACTTTCCAGGCAGAAATGCAGAATAAGTGTGCTCCAGATGCACGTACTGAACCCCTGAAAGAAGCTCTTTGGGTTCCAGCTCCCGAGTTGTGCTATAGCCCAAGGAAGGTAGGGCAACCGTGTGCTCTCATCTATGTCTGTTTTCTTTAAAAAAGAAAAAAGAAGCACTAAGCTGGGTCTTGTGGCACAGGTCTATAACCTGAGCACTTTGAAAGGTAGAGGCAAAACCATCCCCAGCCCAGGCCCAGCCTGAGCGGCCTGGCGCCAGACTTTTTACAGGATGGCGCTCTGACTTTCAGAGTCAAGTAGTCCATGGAGAGAGACACAGCAGATTTCACATTTCACCTGGCACTGCGAAAAGCCCATCTGATTTGTCACAGTAGCAATTAAAATGTTGTCATGTAAACTTAGCAGTTATTACCATGGCAACCATGTGTTAAGATTTTTTTTTTTTCCCCAGCCCTTGTAAAAGGGGGCAGGGAGATGTGGGCCTTTTAAATGGATAAAGCTTTTCCCTGCTCTCCTTTCATCTGTGTTTTTATTTTGTTTTTTGACAAGGTCTCACTATGTAGCTCAACCAGGCCTCAAACTCCCAGGGACCCTCTCGCTTCAGCATCTTGAGTACTGGGATTCCTGGTGTGTGCTACCATGCCCAGATTTTATTTGTATTTTCTCAGAGCTGGAAGACCAAATAGTGCTCCTAGTCACCAAGTTTGCTTGCTTTGGTTTAGCTGGTTGCCTGATCCAGTAGGACTGGCAGAAACTGGAGATTAGGGTAGCAGGCAAAGGAGGCCTCCCACTCCAGTTCCCTTCCCGCCGGCCTGGTGTTCCATCTCTGTTTCATTCCTTATTCTACAGTTTCAAAGTGGAGATATATGTAATCATGTCAAAATGTTGGGCCTGGGGGTCCAGGACAAGGGGTAGCCACCATCAAATCTCAAGGCTGGTGCAGAGCCTGAGACAAACCCCAAAATGGTCTGTTAGGCAGACTGTTCTAGACTGACCTGGAGAAACTGAGGCTTGGGAGACAGAACTCCGTTGGTGCCACAAAGTGGTATTTTCCTACAGAAAGCAATGGAATGGATTCAGTGAAGTGTGTCCCTGGAAGCATGGCTGGGAGAGTGGTAGTGCCCAGGGGGAACAGGGTTCTCCAGAGGACCCTGAGGGCAACCCTGCTAGACCTTTCCAATTTAAAACAGAAATTAAACTGAGAACAGAAATGCCATTTTTTCCCTGTCCCCGGATCTCAGTGTTTCTACCCTGGACTGTATGTAACACTTCAGAAATAGGCAGCGCTAAGATAACGCTGTGAATCC
>PVKA01005988.1:0-46938 GCA_004027165.1 Ctenomys sociabilis | reverse complement strand
GCTGGTTGCAGAGCCAAGGCTGAGGGCCTGGCGGGGGAGGGGCCGGCCCGGCGGCACAGGTGCGGCGGGGAGCAGGGAGCCTTCGCCGCACACGCCGAGGAATGCTTTTTCCCCATCCACAGTAAGTGCCCTTTCTGCCCGCAGTGCTGCCTGTAGCCACTGCTGTCCTTGTGGGTCTGGGTTACAATGGAAGCCAGTGCCGAGCCATGGGGATGGGACTGCTCCCTCCTGCGTCTGTGTCTGCTGTGGGCCTGTGACAGGCAGGGCCAAGATGCTGCAGAGTGCTGGTGGAAGGAAGTCTTGTAAGGGAGACAGAAAAGCTTCCTAGAGGCGGATAGTTTCCCAGCCACTGTGCGTGGCCATGCCCCTCCAAGCAGGGCTTTGAGATCTTGCAATAATGGGGTTATTTTGCTCTCAACGTGTTTATCTTATATATATATATATATATATATATATATATATATATATATATATATATATAATGTATGTATATATGGTTGTTCAGGATTTGCAGTGTTTTTAGCGTCCAGTAGCTGCCCACAGGTTTGAGTGTTGATTTCAGTATAAATTCAGAAACAAAATTGTGACCATTTCCGTTTTCCTTAGAAACTTTCATTCTGCCATCCACCTTGGCTTAGGAATTTTTTGTGAATTTACATGCTTGATGTAGGACTTCTGTCATTTAAACATAGACTCCTTAGCACGAGAGTAGGGCTAAAAGATGAATCATGCCATGCACATGCATATGAATTATTCCAAATGCTTGTGCATTTGATGTTTCAAATCTGTCCATCAGACATTGTAAGGTTTGGTTTTGGGTGTAGACCAGTGCTACAATTTGGACTGTTCAGGGAAGAAAAACAGCATATATCAGCATTATCTTCTGCACCTTTGCTCGTTAAAATAAAAGAAAAACTTTATTTACCTTGATTCTTTTCTGTTTTTACCCATTGTCTGTACAAAAGAACTCTGCTTTTTAGCTACACCTATGTATAATTCTTTAGTTTCATAGAAAAATATGTATACAGATAAACCACTTCCTCCTCCTTGTTCCTAAAATTTTTATTGTTCTGCTCGTCAGACCTGGAATTCGCCTCAGGAAGTTGTGCTGCTTTTTTTTGGTAAGTGTTATTTCATGGGATGTTACAGTATGTCAGAAAGGTTAACCTAGACCACCTGGGCCAGTGCAAAGATGCAGCCGCCTAAATGAAGCACAGAGGTGGTCAGGGAGGCAGGGCTGTACCAGGAGTCTGCTTTCGGAATCAGTCTTGGTGCCTGGCAGTTCGAAATCCAAATGAGATGTTTCCAAGCCTGAGAGGAGAGCCGTTGCTGGGGTTGGCAAGTGGCACACTCCCCGGCATGGGAAGGGGACGGCTGGGTTCCTGCGCGTGCAGGGCACTGAGCCGTGCAGACTGAGCGATAAAGCATGCATATTCAGGACTCAGCTGCAGCGCAGTGGCTTGGTCATCTGAGGGGCAGCAGTTTCACTCCTGCACGTCTGCACTGGCATGCCGGGCGGGCTTCACCCTGGTCCACTCCTGCTGGGGCCCTGCTTTATGGCCCCTTGCCTACCACCCTCCTCCCCTCTGTGGTTACTTCCTGGCTCGAGTTCCCTGCGTGTGGTGGCATCTGAGCTGTGCACCTCATTGTAAAGCATGTGAGGCTTCCAGGAGGGCAGCACGAGTTTTGTGGCAAAAGGGCTCTGATGGGCTCTAGCCTTTCCTTCCTCTTTAACATAGAACATGGCTGCCTCTGATGAAGGTGAACTAGAAGGTGGGAGTAGACATGAGTTGATGGTTATTGGGTGCTTCCTGTATTGTTTGCTGGTTTGGGGGTTTTATTTTGTTTTGATGCTGGAGATTCAACTGAGAGCTTTTATACTGAGTTACATCCTTATCCCTTTTCAAAAAATGTGTAATATTGAAATACTGCGAGCCATGGTGGTCCATGCTTGTAATCCCTGCACTTGAGAAGCTGAGACAGGAGGGTCACTGCAAGGTCAAGGCCAGTCTGAGCTACAGAGTGAAACCCTGTCTCAAACAGAATATAATACAGCACAACACAATACATTTTGAAATAGTCTCAGGTTGCCCAGGTGGGACTTGAACTTGTGGTGCTCCTACCTCAGCCTCTTATGTTCTGGGATCACAGGTGGCAGTTAGCTCCTGTGTCTGTCATATTCTCTTGTCTAAGTTTCAAGGTCCTAACCTCTGGGAATAAGACCAGAGAACCCCTGGGATATGTGCTGGCCTTGAGACAAAGCAAGTGGATGAACACAGATGAGAGAATTGCGGGAGGGAAATGTGGGTGGCCTCTCCGTGACCTCCGCCTCCTTACCACACACAGGCAAAGGGCAGCACCCAGTGCACACTGGCCTAGGCCCTGTCACATGTGTACCAGTGTGCGCAGTGGTGGATGAGAAGCCCCAAGACCAGCTGTGCTGGGCCACACTACCCAGGGTGAATCCTATCCCTGTCGCCCAGCCTAACGGTCATGTGACTTGAGCGTTACTGAACCCCTGTGCCTCAGTTTCCTCATATGCTGAGGAGAGATAATACTTGTGACTCTCGGTGTTATGAGAAGGAAGTAAGTTGCTGACGGGGGGGGGGGGCACGGCAGGCCTGGCACACGTCGCCGGTGCATGAAGGACGCGGATGCTCTGTGTTGGGAAGGAGGTTTATCAATTACAAAATAAAATTTTATTTCTTTTTTTTCTTATTTGTATACATATATTTTTTCCTTTTCTCCTTTTCCTCAACAAAACAAAACTTATTCATTCATTCATTCATTCATTCATTTATTTTGTGGCTGACTCGGCCATCCTGAGGGCAGGGCTGGTGCAGCATGTAGTACCAGGGATCCAATCACAGTTCCTGCACTTGCCTAAGCTGCCTAAGAGGTGCTTTAGACCGCTGAGCTGTCTCACTGGCCCCAAAACAAAATTTTACTTAGTTTTGCTTTTTTTTTAGTACAGGGTCTTACTATACACATCAGACTCGTAGTGATCCTCCTGTTTTCAGCCTTCCAAGTGCTGGGATTACAGGTGCGCTCCACCACACCCAGTCTCAGTCACCAAGGATGGAACCCACAACCCCTGGGTCTGCCCAAGCAGATGCTTTAGTCTAGCTGGCCAGCCCCTTCCAAAACAAAATTTTAAAAGGTGTCAGTAAGAGGTCTAATGCAGGTCAAGTATCCCCTGTCCAAAATGCTTAGCAAGAAAGGTGTTTTTGGACTTTAGATAAATTGGGGCTCTGGAATATTTGCATGTGCATGAGGAGGCATCTCAGAGGCAGCACCAATCCAAACATACTTTTCATCTGTAGCCTGATGGTCATTTCCTGTCATTTTTATGAGCACCCATGCTAAATTCTTGGTGGCAAGCACCTGGGTGGGCACAGCACATCCTTGTCCTTTCTGCCTTCCTTCTCCCTCCCTCCTGCCATCCCTCAGTCCCCTCTGCATCTGCACGATGGCTGTTCCCTGTCCTCACCTTCCATTTTGCTCTTCATTCATACTTTGGGCCTCCTCTGTAAAGACAGACCTGGGCAGCCAGTCCTCCGTGCCTGATTTACATCACCTAGCAGGGACGGTCTCAAGGTGTATCTGTTTTCCTACAAATGACTCAAACTTAGTGCGGCAGGGGTTTAACTGTGGCCACATGATGTCAGACATGTAGTTTCCCATGTATGGCTTCCCGGAAATCTTCAAGTTTTAGATTTTGGGGCTGGGGATTTGGCTCAGCAATAGAATACTTGCCTAGCAAGCTGGAAGCCCTAGGTTCGGCCCTCAGCACCAAAAGCAAAAAATAAACCTCCCCTAAAAAACAATTTAACCAAAAAATATAGTAAAATCAAGTTTGAGATTTCAGATTTTTGGGTTAGGTATGCATGACCTATATTTTATACCCATACCCATTGGCCTATCGTAACCTGCAGGCCTCACATCATTATTATGGTGGATAATACTCGTGTTTATTCTTTAGCATATTTCTGCTGATGAACTACTAATTTTAATTTCTGAATTTTAGTAAACAGTACTTTATAAGGTAAAAAATCACAAAAATATTGACTTTTTCAGTATTGTTTCTAAAAAAAGCATCAAAATTGTCAACTGTTTTTTGATGTACAAAGCCTAACAGAAATAAATGCCTACATGAACTACGATAAAAATGCCAGTAGAACGCTACCAAAAATAACCTTTCCTTCAGTTATCACATTCAAATCAGTCTGCACACATGCCAACAGCATGTGGGGTTTGCTTTCCTGGCCGTTTTGTAGAACATAGATGACATCTTGCTGGTCTTGCTGTTTTTTTCTGCAGGTTCTTGTATTACATAGTGTAGTTAACAAGAAGATAAAATATCAATAAATTGTTAAATTCCTCATATGTGTTGCGCATTTAGAATAAGGATCAGCATTTTCACATCGGCTGTGTACTTGCTTACAAAATCTGAAAGATAACATCAGGAATGAATTTCTGTATGAGCTACCATGAGAACACCAGCAGGGTTCTACAGCAGGAACAGTCTTTGCTTCAGTCTTCACACATGACAACTGCATGTTCCCCACAAATATCTTACACTTACAGCACGTGAGCTTAGTTTTCTTTCCTGTGTGACAGTCTTGTCACCTGTCGTCTTCCTGTGCTTCCAGGAGCTTCCTACTATGTCGCACAGTGTGCATGTCTACCATAGAAATAAGCTTTACCTAGGGTTGGCCAATAGCTCAGCAGATTAAAGTACCTGCAAGCAGGCACAGGGGCCAGGGGTTCAATCCCCAGGCCTGGCGTGCGGGCCCTGCCCCTGAGGTGTGCTGAGATGGCAAATGAGACCGGACGTGGTGGCGCATGTCTGTAATCCCAGCTCTTGGGAGGCTGTAAACAGGCAGATCACTACAAGTCTGATTGAGTAGTAAGACCTTGAACACCCTGTAGACCCTTCCCTAAAATACAAAAAGAAAAAATAAATAACCTTTACTTCCGTTGGCACACCCAAGGCAGTTTTCACACATGCACAAGGGTCACTTACACTGATAGCATGTATATTTCGTTTTCCTGTCCTTTTGGTGAAGCAGAGTTGATATCTTTTTGGTTTTCCTATTGTCATAGTAGGTCTTTGGGGTACTGTGCCTGCCTATTCACCTGGCAGTTGACTGATGTACTCCACAATCTTTTTGTGTGTAGTTCCCTGGGCAGAAACATTTTGTTTGTCCTCGGATATAAGTGATCTCTTAGGAGTTCCAGTCCCAGTCTTCTAAGAAAATTTCTCCATGACATTTTGCACTTGTTATTTTCTTATAAACTATCAAGCTGTACCACACATGTTCAGGTTCCAGTAAAACAACCACCGGCCAGCACTTTGTGTTTCAAACACCATCATCATTGCTGCAGAACTCATCAGCAGCATCTTCCCTGCTTTGGTTTCAGTATAGAAAGTTTCCATCTCAGTCTTCTGTCAAGACTCCTCATCAGTATTTCTGTCATGGTGCAATATTGACAAGAGCAGTACCAGCTTGTTTTTCTTTGCCATATGTAAGGCCAGTGTTATCTTTCTGAACTCTAAAGACTGTACTATACAATTCTTGGGGGGTTTTTTTGTTTTGATGTTTTGTTTTTTTTTTTTTTTAAGCATAAAAAAGGTCACTTATTTTCTGAAGCAACACAGGTTAATAGCTATAGTCCATATCTATTATTAGCATTCTTTGGCCTTTTTTTCAGCAAATAAGTATCTTATATTCGTATCACTATAACAAATATATACTTATATAACATATAGTATATGATTAACTTCATACTTATTTATAACTTATCCAGTTTATTACTCTTTCTTCTTCCAAAGAGACAACCAATTGAAGATGATATAAAAATAAAAACTAGGTGCCAGGGAGATAGTTCAGCAGCATTAAGCGCCTACCTGGCAATCATAAAAAGAAAAATTAGAATTTATATGACAACATATAAAAGCAAAAGCAAGAGAATTTGATTCTTTAAAGTGTTTTTTGCTAGCACTGAACAGTGATTCATGCTTATAATCCCAGTTGCTCAAGAAGCTGAGGAAGAAAGATGAGAAGTTTGAAGCCCACCTGGGCAATATGGCAAGATCTTATCTATTCCTGCCGGGCGTGGTGGCGCATGCCTGTAATCCCAGCACTAGGGAGGTTGAGGCAGGAGGATTGTTGTGAGTTCGAGACCAGCCTGAGCTACAAAGTGAGCTTAAGGCCAGCCTGAACTGCACAGTGAGACCCTGTCTCAAAAAAGACAAAAAAAAAAAAAACAATTCCTAATGGAAGGACCACTAGGATGGACCAACTGTATATAGTAATTCCTATTTCATACAGGAAGCCAAACATAGGTTATCAGAAAAGCAAACGTAAGAGGGTTTCCTCACACAGTATAATTTCTTTTAAAACTATTAAATTATTAAAATAGCATGGGGATGTCATTTTTCAGTAGCTTGCACACTGTAAATACAACACTCCTGCCTAACTGAAGTATAAATACCATCACAAGCAAGACTGGCCATGTCCAAATACTTTACTTGTTACCACAGAAATACTCTGTTCATTATTCTAAGGAAAATTAAGTGTGTGGCTGAGCTTCCTATGCTCGGGTCTTGAAACTGTAGTCTCTACTGAAATGTTCTATAGCAGTGCCAGTGAACCTTTCAGAGCTTTCAGTGACACAAAAGGCCGCTGCAGCACACGTGCCACAGGTCCACCAGCACTGCTCTGGAGTCTAGCACACATTTCTCTCAAAACTAAGGATTTGACAATCATAAAACATAAGTTTTTCATTACTATAATAGCTATGGTAAAAGTTAATATATATGCTTTTTTTTTTTTTTAATATATATACTTAAAATCTCCAACTAATGAAAAGATGGCTTTTCAACTTTATTCTTCCTCTTCAAAGCCATTTAAGATATTGAGTGGCCTAAAGGACATTATTATTGTTTTTTTTTTTTTTCTTTTTGAGACAGGGTCTCACTATGCAGCTCAGGCTGGCCTTAAGCTCACTTTGTAGCTCAGGCTGGTCTCGATCTCACAACAATCCTCCTGCCTCAGCCTCCCGAGTGCTGGGATTACAGGCATTATTATTGTTATACTGGTAGCTCTGCTACTTAAATCCACGTTACCAATCATTTTTCCTAAAATCAAAACTGCTTCCCATTAAAAATAAACTTAAAAAAGAAGGCCTTCCCAATGCTTCTTCCAAACTGGTGATGACTGCGTGCAGCTGAGTCTGACTGACTGCTTCGGGACAGGCGAGAGGGCATGGCACGGGCAGCAGCAGTGGAGCCTTGCTGGAGTGGCCAGTTGCTGTCAAAATAAATAAAAGTGTGGAAACACCTGATGTTCCGTAAAACATGGTGCTGATGTTGTAAGCCAGGAGGTCTGAGTTATTCTGTGTGTTGGGCACTAAAACAGGTAGCAAAAATCTAACCGCAGCTCCAAGCTGATTGCCCAGCACGACGGTGGCACAGGCTGTGGACACCTCCTTAGGCCCAAACCACACGGAGGCGATGCGGGAGGGCAAGCCCAGGATGAAGACCTGAGCCACGGAGCACAGGCACTGGCCCAGCATGGTGACCCAGAAGAGGTACCGCTGCACGCTGCCGCACTCGACCCAGGCGCCCAAGCAGTTGAGACCGGAGCCGAGCAGGGCGGTGAGGCGCAGGCCCCGCGTGTCCAGCAGCCAGGTGGCCGGGAAGATGAGCGGCACATAGGCCAGCATGTACACCATGAACAGCCAGTGGACGTGCAGACGTGCAGAAGCGGTACACCGTAGAAGCCCTCGAACACGTTGCTGATGATGCTGTCCTGGATCCACTGGAAGGCGTTCACCAGAGAGTACAGGCAGAAGATGAGCAGCACGAGGAAGCGCTGCGCAGACAGCGCGGCCGGGCCGGCGCCACGCCCTCGCCCCCTGAGGTCGCGGCGTCTGCGGCAGGACCCCGTTCAGCGCCAGGCACAGGGCCTTGGGTCCGTTCTGCGCCTCCGTGTCCGGCAAGCCCCGAGGCACCGGCATACGGTAGCCCTTCGCCAGCAGGTGCCCGGGAGCCACCGTGGCCCCCTCCTCAGGGTCCGACCGTGGCATGGCCCCGCCGCCGCTGCCTGCGCCCTGCCCTCTCCCCGGAACCCCAGGCCCCACCTCAGCCCACCTCCCCGGACAGGTCGACCCGGGCCGCCGCGTTCCCAGCGCAGCCGGCCTGTGTTTGTTTTTTTGGATGAACCAGGGATTGAACTCAGGCCCTTGCGCTTGGGGGGGCGGGGGGGGGAAGGAGCGCTTATTCTACTTAGACATCTCCCCAGCCCCTTACAATCTCTGTTTTGAAATTGCAGCATTTTACTTGGCATTTCTGCTGTGTTCCTGTGTACAGTTCCTACACTCTTCAACTTGTGCTCTGTTAGCAAATGTAGCCTCAACTGGAAACAGACAAACCTGTTGCAGAATGTCACACTGATCAATTTGGGAGATGGGAGCAACAAATCTGTTCGCACCATCATTTGGCTTATTGCTATACAAATAAGGATCTAGTGGCTGAGTTCCAGGATAAATTTCTAAATTAAAAGCAGACTACTACAAGGGCATAATTTTTTATGCCACAATTTGAAGGTTTTCTGAAAATGCCCTATGTAAAGCTGCAATGACTGTGAAAGGTTGCAAGATGTTCACAATAGCCATGTATTCAGATGGTGTATAAATTGCTTGACAGTTACCCACAAAGCTCTCCAACAGTGAGCAGATAACAGCCAGATTGTCATAGTTTTTTCTTTCTTTCTTTTTTTTTTTTTTTTTTTTTTTTTTTTTTTTTTTTTTTTGTCTTTTTGAGACAGGGTCTTCCTATGCAGTTCAGGCTGGCCTTGAGCTCACTTTGTAGCTTAGGCTGGTCTCGAACTCACAACAATCCTCCTGCCTCAGCCTCCCAAGTGCTGGGATTACAGGCATGCGCCACCACGCCCGGCCTTTCTTTTTTTTTTTTTTTTTTTTTACATTTCTTGGTGGGTATTTTTGTCATCAAACCTCAGGCAATTTTGAAGGAAACCAAATATCCTCAGTGTCATCATCCTCCAAGACTCAAACCTACCCTGTTGCTTTTCCAAAAGTCTTTTACATTCCTGTGGTAACCATGAGAAAGCCCTGCTAAGTACACTAGATGCATGAATACTTTCAGTTCATTTAAGTGTTGTTTTTTTGTTTTGTTTTTTTGCTGAACGAGGGATTGAACTCTGGCCTTGTGCTTGACAAGGAAGCACTTATTCCACTGAGCCATCTCCCCAGCCCCTAGTGAAGTGTTTTAATGAGTACTTTTTTTTTTTTTGGTACCAGAGACTGAATTCACAACCTTCCACTTCCCAGGCAGGCACTTATGTCGCTGAACTACCTCCCTAGCCCAACAAATCCTTTTTTAAAAATATGAGTATTGGTGCATACAGAACATTTTATTTGTATTACAGCATTTGTATATTTCACAACATCTTGTAATATTTCATCTGTTACAATTTCCAACATTGGATGGCAGTGCTGGCATTCCATCCAATAGGTTTCACCCCTGCCAAAATTCTCACTGTATCTTCAGACTCAGTTTTAACATAGGCTTACTTCATTGGGTTGCATGTCCATTTTTTACCATCTTGAGAGTCAAATATGTACTCCATTGCTGTTTTCTTCATCATTAGCATCAAGGAGGCCTGCCTTCCCTGCATCTGTATCAGTTGGTTCGTGTTCTACTTCCCTGTCACAGAAACTTGAGCTCACATGGCCAGCGTCAAAATCATTGTCACCTTCATCTTCAGTGCATGAGTGATCTGATGATTAACTTTTGACCTCCTCCAAAATTTGGAAGTCTGGTTTCTCATGTGCCATTGTACTAAATTGGGATATTTCTACCATTAAAAAAAAAAAAAAAAAAAAAAATTAAGCCCACATTCCATTATGGTAAAGTACATGTTTACATAGCAGAAGAATGGTGTGTGTATTTAACCTCCAAGATGTTCAGTTACACATAAACCTGTTGGCAGGAGCATACATGTGGGTATAAATCCCAGTCTGACGCTTTTGGGTATACACACATACCTTGCTATTGGTCCCAAATGGATAGATGCAAAGATTGCTTCCTGTTTCCCCCAGGCATAGCTATTGAGACACACAGCTGGATACTGTTATGCTAAAGTACAAATTTGCATTTTTTTTTTTTTTTAAAGTATGGGTTTTTCAACCCAGTGTTTTGTTCCACAAGCCCCTGGTTTTAGCTACTACAGTCCTGAGGAAGCTGAGCAGATTGTGTCTATCTGTCGGTCGGGTCGGTCTGTCTGTCTCTCTGTCTGTCTATCTATCCCCCCCCACTCCTGTCTAAGCCCCAGGGTTGGCAAATCAAGGTCACTGTGTCTGTGTTTCTACACCAAGGCTATTTCATTGCTTGTTAGCTCCCTTCAGATAAAGCTTTCCATTTCAGCCGGCTTCTGTGTAAAATAAGCAAGAGCTGGGATTCTCACTGAGGGGGAGGGGTAGGTGCAGAATGAAGGCAGTGAGCATTCCGGATGGTGGCACAGGAAGGCTGAAGGAGTCTGTGGAGCTCTAGTCCCTACCTGGAAGACCTCAAGGCCAGGCCTCATTGTGCAGAAGCAGCCTTCACAGCTGTGTGGGAGGCTTCTTGTGCCTGCACCGGTGTGTGCATGAGGAGAGTACAGCCAACAGCCATGGGAGGCTAGATTACACCTGTGTGCAGATCTGGCCAATTTATTTATTTATTTGGCATAGGACCTCACTACGAAGTTTGGACTCATAGTGATCCTCCTGTCTCTATTGAAAAACATCTTGAAGCTTTGAAGATGGTTTGCTGCATTAGGAATGCAATGTGGGCTGGTTATGCCCACAGTCCCTGGCATTTACCCATGCCAAGCATTGTCCCCTTAAATCTCCCACAGTCCTCTCACCATTTACAAGTGAGATAAAACATAGCTGGTACTGGAACCCAAGAACCTCTGGATCTGTTTCTGGCCTGCCTGCTTTAGGGTGCTGTTGAGGATACGACCCTTGGGAGGCCCAGAACCTGACAGCTCAGGCGTCACTGCATGCCTGTGGCTCTGTGTGCATCCTCATTTTGGGCTCACAAACTTCTTGCAAGCTGAGGAAACGAGGTCACAAACTCACTCAGTCCGTAGATGCAAAAGGGGACATGGGCCCTGGTCTGCTTACTGCCGGAGCTCTGGCCTCAGCCTCTCGCACATCCCTGAAGGCTCAGAGGCTTCCTGGAGATAAGGAAACTGAGGAGAAAGGAGTTTCCCTGCTAACAGAGCCTGAGCTGGAAGGCATCCCAGAGATCACTCAATCAGATTGTAAGATACAAAAAGCAGGATGCAAGAAATGCAGTGGTCTGTGTAAATCCCCAGTGATGGGGAGAGGTAGGTTCAGAGTGTGAAATGTCACAGAGGGTCCCTGCAATGCCTGGCTGCTGTCGGAATGTGATTGTAGGGGCTAGGATGAAGTTCTGGAATGAAGGCACAGCCCCTGTGCAGCATGAAAGTAGGCGCCCCAGAAGCCTGACTCTTGAGGTGCCAGAGAGATCATGGCTCTGAACTGATTTGTCAGGGTGGGGCAAGGGTTGATGGTTTCAGGCCTGGATCACACCTGCCTTCCAGCCCAGATGGGCCTGGGCTGCCATACTGAAGGTTACGGGTGGGAAGCAGCGAGACCCTCCAGAAGTTGTTAAGTCAAAGATACTGGTGGCTGGAGGGTGTTCCTAGGGTTAAGTGCCTCTCTGCTTGAGATTGCAGAGGTGGCTACTGAGGCACCTCATTTTAGGCTCTGAGGAAAGATCGTGGCCTCCCTTGGGCGGCAGGTGAGCATGCCAGAGGACTGTACTGATGCCATGTGTGAACCTTCGGCCCTGCTACTTCAGCTTGGGCCAGGGGAGAGCTGAGGATATTCATGCAGGAAATGGCACTTAGGGCCATGCCAGGGTGTAGGTTCCCTCTGCCCCTTGTTCCTCCATGACAAAGTTGCCCCATGCTATATCTGGTATGGCTGGGTTTGATACTTGTTCTGATGTTGCTCAGAGGTCTTCTGAAGCACATCCTGGGCTGAATACCAAGCAACTCAGGTTGTGGTTTTGTGAACGTGTTTCTGTTAGCTTGAACTACCAGTGGCACATATATGCTTGTCCCACAGGGTGTGTTATATAGCAGGTGGGACAAGTGAGACAGTCAAGCCTACCACTGGTGTCCAAGCCACCTGGAGACATATCAATTATGGCCCCATCATGAATATGTTCATCTATCGGGAAAATATTGATTGCCATAGTCCTGGGCAGACCTAAGACAAAAACTGGACAGAAGAAGTCAACCATGATTATTTTAGGAAGAAATGGAATCTTCTCTAGGGTCCCAGGAAGATGGTGGGGCCTCAGGGGGCTTCCCGTGTGTGTAAATAGACTAAGGCCATTTGAAAAATCTCCTGAAACATCAGCTTTGCAAAGTATCATGGGCTCTGTGAAACCTGGAATCTAGTAACAGAAGAATTGCTCTAAAATCAAAGCCAAGTAGGTTCCTTTTTACCCACCATTACTCCGGCTGGCCTATAAGTCTCACCAGTAAATTCTGGGTTTTGTTTTCCTTCTCCTTTTTTTTTCCTCCCTGCAAATGTGTTTAGGGTGAAGAAGCTGAAGGAGACGTTTGCTTTCATCCAGCAGTTAGACGGAAACATGAGCAATCTTCGCACCTGGCTGGCAAGAATCGAGTCGGAGCTGTCTAAGCCGGTTGTTTATGAAGTGTGTGACGACCAGGAGATCCAGAAAAGGCTTGCAGAGCAGCAGGTAGGGCAAGCAAAGTGTAAGGGGAGAGAGGTGTCCGAGGGATTATGTGGCGCAGCCCGCCCGGTGCCTGCTGGGCTTCAGCATGCTCACACTGCATAATAGTAGTACTACCTGTCTCTCTTTATTGTTGGTTTGTTTTGTTGGGGTTTTGTTTTGGCAGTACTGGGAACTGAGCTGTATCCCCACCCATTTTTTTTATTTTGGGACAGGGTCTCTAAATTGTCCAGGCTGGATTTGAACTTGCATTTCTCCCTCCCTCAGCCTTTCACAGTGCTGGAATTACAGGTGGGAGGTGACATTCTTGGATCTCCTTGTGTGTTATGCTAAATAGTGCTTAAGATGCAGATCCTAATCATGGTGGTAAATAGATTTTTAAATTTTGTCACTTTTAAGAAGTTTGATCTTTGTTGTCTTTTGTTGACATAGCTTTAGAAAGACAAATGAAAGATAGCCTTTCTAACCAAGGAGAATTTTCATGGGGTTATATTGTCTTATGTCTGCTAGAGTGTCCGAAAAACAAGTAGTAAGTTGGGCGTGGTGGTGCAAGCTTTGGGCCCAGGTTCTTGGGGCCGCATGGCCCTGGAAGGTCAAGCCGAAGGCTGCACTTTCAAGCTAGTATGATTTAGTATTGCTATAAATTGAAAAGAGTGGTTTTCCCACTTTCATCTAGTGATCATCTAGATTCTGTCCTTGCTTTGTGGAGAAAGGAATCCTGAGACACGCGCCGTTGTGCTTCGGTGGATGTGACGCGGCGGTCAGTGCCCTGCTTAGTGGAGTCAGACGCTCCTGCTTTGTTTGCAAGTTTGATCTGGAGAGAATTTCTTTAAACAGTGTCTTAGCAGACAAGGCTGTGCAAACCTTTAACTATGAAGAGGAAGTTCTGTTTTTTGGGTTAAGTGGTATAGAAGCTAGTGATAGCTTCGCTCTTAAGCTAATTTCAGTAGGGGCTGAAAACTGTGTTATCTTTTTATACATCTGAAATATGACCAAACATTACATTGCAGAGAATTTATGTCCAAAAGTATATAATTTGGCTGTTCTCTTGTCCACTTTCATATCTATATAAAGTTTCTTTCGTAGCATAAGCACACAGGAAGGTTCATTTGAGGAATTTTATAAATACAGCACTGTACATAGCACCCAGGGCAGGAAACAGCGCAGCGTGTGCCCCCTGGATGCTGCCCCAGCTTCCCTGTCCCCTGGGAATGGCTGACGTCTCCGAGCACCAGCTAGAGTGCCATCAGCCCACATCTGCTTCCCCCTCCCTGCTGGGTGGAATGCCCCTGAGTTTGGCAGGTGAGGTGGCCTACAGCATCTCCTTTCTCAAAAAATCTAGAGTATAAGAAGGTCCCTTGTGCGTGTTCTAGGAAGGGCACAGTCCTCCCTCTCTGTTCTCATTGGCCCCAGAAGGTGACAGTCTGCAACTCTGAACAGCTGTGGTTCAGGGCAGAGAAGCAAGGCAAGCCCAGGCGCCCAGCATGGCTGGAGGAGGCCTTGAGGGGTATCTGTACCAAAGCCCCCACCTACCCACAGATGCATGGAGCTTCTCTTGACCCTCCTTGTTCCCATATCAAAATGGTGCAGTTAGCCGGGTGTGGTGGCGCATGCCTGTAATCCCAGCACTCGGGAGGCTGAGGCAGGAGGACTGTTGTGAGTTCGAGACCAGCCTGAGCTACAAAGTGAGCTTAAGGCCAGCCTGAACTGCATAGTGAGACCCTGTCTCAAAAAGACCAAAAAAAAAAAAAAAAAAAAAAAAAAAAAAAAAAAAAAAAAAAAAAAAAAAAAAAAAAAAAAAAAAAAAAAAAAAAAATGGTGCAGTTTTCTAGTAGATTTGAAGGTGTCCTGTTTGTACAAGATGCAATCAGAAAATATGGTGACTACTATTTAAAAAAAATTTTACGATAAAAAACATATTGTCCTTAATGCCCCTAGAATACTTCACTTTAAACACAGTTATCCTGTTTTTCTTGTAACTTTTTGAAGTGGTTCTGGAAATCTTTTGTGAATGTCTTCAGTTGCTTTTTTGTGGCTCTATTGATAGCCTGAATTGAATGAGAATGCTTTCCCTTCGTGGTCATTGTGACTCTTGTCTGAGGAACAGAGTGGGGACGCAAGGTGGCAGGTCTGTGCGCCTGCCTTCCCACTGGATGGCACTCGACAGCCGCATGCATGGTGTATTTTGTCACACCTGGTAAGGACACCCGTGCAAGAGGACTTACAGAGCTGCTTCAGAAAACAGCCAGAACGGTAAAGCAAAGTGTTTGAAGTGAGGGAGAATATTGTGAAGGTTAATGGCTGTTTTACTTTAACACTTTGGAGCAATTGAAATAGTCACCAAATACTTAGGTCATACATCATTCAAATCACCATAATAGGATTTTTATTTAAAAATTTCATAAAATAGAATAACAATAGTTAACACACTGTGTATTATTATCTTCAAACTAGTTACTCAAAGTACAAGACATTGCCAAAAGAGATTCTTACAAAGAAGAAAAAGATGGTAGCATAAAACTTTTCAATGAATTAAGCAAAGTTAGCTGTTTAAAAAAAATTTTAATGTGCATACTAATTTGTTTCATATAATGCTGTCCTTACACATTTTGGTTACCAAAAAAGTTATGGAGTTAGTATTCAGGACTATCATTACTATTAAGGATGTTAGATGTTAAGCCAGGCGTGGTGGCGCAGGCCTGTAATCCCAGCACTCGGGAGGCTGAGGCAGGAGGATTGTTGTGAGTTCGAGACCAGCCTGGGCTACAAAGTGAGCTTAAGGCCAGCCTGAACTGCATAGTGAGACCCTGTCTCAAAAAGACAAAAAAAAAGGAAGTTAGATGTTATAGTTTACATGTTGATGTGAGGAGGTGTGGGACCAGAATGTGTGGTACCCTTCTCTGGGTTTGTGATGAGTGTGATGTTAGGAGATGAAGCCTGGTGAGAAGAGGGCAGTCCCAGTCACTGTGGTGGCAACTGTCAATATTTCTTGACTAAGAAATGCCCAGTTGATTGGGCTAGCCTAGTTCTGGGTGTGCTGAGCGACGAACTGAAGAGGGCAGACAAGTCCTGGACGTGGTGGCACCGACCAGTAGGCTTGTGGCCTGCATGGAATAAAAAAGCAAATAACAAAGGCCCACTTGTGCTGCTTTGGAGGGCTCCAGGCCTCACCTTCACCTCTGGACACCCGTCTCCTGCCTTGCAGCACAGACCCTCTGGCGTCCTGATCGGAACTCGGGAAGAGAGCTCCAAGCCCTTGACTTTGGTCTGAATCCTTCAGATTTCCGATCTGTAGACAGTCCTTTTGGGTTCTACCTCACGTGACCAGCAGGTAGCCACTGTAAGCCTACTTTTCAGACCCATATGCATTTCTTCTGTTAAATCCTAGTGAACGCTGGCTGAGTGATACAAGTTGTGGTTCCTGAACAGAGAGGTTACTGCTATGGCTGTACCTGGCCATGTGACTCAGAAGCTCTTGGAACTGCCTTATGGGAGGAGTTTGGACAGGAGATACTAGCCAGAGATACAGTCATAGAATGTTGGGAGCTGATTGTGACAGGAAATTTCTTGTCAGAGCTCAGAAGACCAGAATGCTGATAGAAATAGTAAGATCAGACTCAGGAGGGTTCAGTCAGGAACTACATTGGCAGTTGGACTCCAGACCATGCGTTTTGTTTTGGCGGAAAGTTTGTTTGCATTTTGCTTGAGTCCAGAGACACTGTGGATGACTGAGAAGAATCTGTAGAAGAAATTTCAAAGCAGTCTCTTGTTGAGGCAGTGGCATAATGACTGTGGGGGGGCTTTTAACCTTCAACCTTGAGAATCAAAAGCAAATGGCCCAACAGACTGATTTTTAAAAGTTTTGACTCTGGCCAGAAAGAAAGCTCCTATAAAGTTGGGTTATGCAAAGACAGAGCAAAGGATAACTTGGTTGCTGAAAAGCTTAACATGAAAAAGCCAAGTACTTTGGAACAGGTAGTAGAAGAGACAGCCTGAGGGTATCACACCAGCAGGACTCTACCCTTTGCAGCCTCAAAATTGCAAAAGTGAAAGACTGTGCTTTAAGAAGAGAGCCCCAAGGTACCTCTCCCCAGTGGTGGAAACCTGAGGAATGGGAATTGATTCCTCAGAATACCGTTCATCCTACTCAGTCCTCCAGGCACCCAACAGCTTCTGCAGCCAACCTCAAGATGTAAAAGGGCTTAGCTATTGCTCCAGCTAGCAACGGACCTCAGCATCATTCATATGGTGCTGTTTTTAGGTGCACACAGGATACAAGAGTTGTGGGACCAGATTTCACCCAGGTTTAGAAGAAGGCTGCAAGGCCAGGGAATATGCTCCTTGAGAAGGCGATTCATGAAGCTGTCTGTGGAGCCAGTGCAGTGGAGACCCCAGGATGTTAGGAAAACAGGACATCTAAGGAAAGTTACCAGAAGTGACCAGAGCTGGCCCCAAAGAGAGGCTGTGAGAACTACAGCCACCAGCAGTGCCATGGGGTAAGGCCACCCAAGCCTTTTGGAGTTGTACCTTGCCACAGGTTGCCTCAGATGCTGGATAAGGAGCTATGGAATTTAATGTTCACCTGCTGGATCTTGGTCTTGTTTTGGTCCCATTCCTTTCTATACTCTTTATTTCACCCTTTGGGAATAGGAATTTTGATCCTGTGCCATTGTGAGTTGGAAATGTTTTAAGTATCTTTTCATTTTTATAGACCCTCAAAGGTGAGAATTGTTCACCTTCAATCTCAGATGAGTTCAGGCTTGAACTTTTCAAAAGTGGTAAACTGGAGAGATTAAAGGCATTTTGCCAAAAGAGATGCACGTGTTTGGGAAGCCAGGTTGGAATGTTATGATTTAGATCGTGTCGTCTTCCCCCAAACCTCGTGTGCTCATGGCTGGGGTTTGGTGAGGTGACTGGATAACGGCTGTGTGATGCTCATCTCTGGTCCCCTGATGGGTCTGTAGCCAAGCGATGCTGGGAAGTGGAGAGGGAAGGGGGCAACTGTGGGCAGGGACTGCACGGGGCTCTGCCCCGCCTTCCCCCTTGATCCTTGCTCTGCCTCCTGCCTGCCCTGCCATGAGCTGTTTTTGCCTTGCTGGACCACCCTGTAGAGCCAGCCAACTCTACAAACTGAGCCAAAATCAACCTTTTTCCTTCTTCAAGTTGTTGGTGGGTATTGTATCCCACCAATAAAAAACTTAGATGCAGTGATTTTTTTTTCTATTGTTGTGCTAACAAATTACCACCAATTTAGCAGCTTAGACCACAAATCTGTTACCTTACAGTTCTGATGAATGTGTTCAGAGAATAGCATTCCTCTCTGGAAACGCTAGCAGAGAATCTATTTCTTTGCCCCTCTTGGCTTCTAGGGGCTCCCTGCATTTCTTGGCTTGTCTTGGTCCCTTCTTCCATCTTCAGATATACCAACATTTGTCTCTGTGAGACAGTCTTCCATGGCTACCTCTTGCTCCCACTAAGTCCTGCTTATAAGAGTCTTCACGATTTTATTGAACCCACATAGATAATCCAGAAGAATCTTCCCATTTCAAAGTCAAATGATTACCAAATTTAATTCTCCTTTGTCATGTAGCCTAACACTCACAGGCTGTGGAAGTAGAATTGGGATGATGGCCTTGGGATGATGTCTAGGTCATCCTGCTGCCACAGATGTCCTGAAGAAATTTTTAGTATTTTGTTGAAAAGAACTAAGTTGCCATGTGTTAGTATACTAAACCGTAGGCCATCCAAAATAACTGAAAGCAAAATGTCACACAAAAAGAGTTATGTTTGGGCCACCTTTTAAAGCCTTATTTGTGTTTCCATCTGTAATAAATATAATGACTTGGTTGACTGCTTCCTAAAATAAGACCTAAAACTCTGTGCTCACCTAGGATTGCCTCTGTGAGAGCCTCGGCCTGCAAAGTGGGTAGAGCCGCTGGGCTGAGGACAGGTGCAGTCCAGCCACAGAGCCAGCTCCGAAGCCCGGGTTCAGTGCTCAGAACCAGGAAAATAAAAGTCATGCTCTTATTTTCTATTATAACAGCAGCTGCCCACCTGTTTCTTAACTCACACACACCACTTTCATGGAGTCTGCCGTACTTCTCTCCAGTTGTTTTTCTGGTTTCTTGGCTCCCTGTGAGTGCTAGATGGTGGTGTGGGCCACTTCACAGTTACCCTCTCAGTCCCTAAGTACCAGCAGCCTCTCCCTACAAGCCTCTTTAGTTTGCTCCAGATGCCCCAGGCCCACCCCAGCATCACCCTGCCTGTCCTGCTTGCCACCTAAGCCCCTCCCATGGAGACAGCCTAGGGCAGCCTTTCCCCTGTATCGTCTTCTTCTGGCTTTTTATCTTCATTCTTCATGGTTGGATTCTCTTCTCCAGTTTTAGGTCTTCCCCACCTCCTCTTGCTGTCCCTCCCCACCCCCACCCCGCCTCCACCTCTGCTCTTTCCTAACCTCAGTGCTGTCTTTGCCACCTGCTCTGGGACAGAAAAACAAAATGAACCCTTTTCAGAGCCAATGGGAAAAGTCATTGTTGTAAGACATTGTTGTACCTTATTCCTTAAATCTACTTCTCATTGCTTCTCAGCCTTTTGACTAAAATCAAGTGTAAATCTACTTATGAGAATTTGGACAGTTTTTGAAATTATAATTTAGATTTGTCTCAATGGGTAGGGTTATTTCAGTTTCTAAAGTTTTACTTGCCAAACACATATATGCTTTATTTTAAAAATATATAGCTCACTTTCTTTTATATTTTACAGAGTATATAGTGGGACAGAATTAGGCCATTCTACAGTGTTTTTCAAGGTTTTGCGGTTGGATTTTCTTTGTTGTGTTTTTTAGCAGGGACTTTTGTCATTGTTGAAAATGGGCTTTTTTTTTTTTTAAATCAAAATGTAGCTGGTCTCTTTTGGGGATGTTTTCTTTTGTTTTGTTGGTTTTCTTTTGTTTTGTTTTGTTTGTTGTGGAACCAGGGATTGAACTCAGGCCCTAGCGTTTGCCAGGCAAGCACTTAATTCTACTGAGCTATCTCCCTGGCCCCAAAAATTTGAGGAGTGTTTGTTTGTTTGTTTGTTTGTTTTTTGTGTGTGGCTACTTCAGGCTGCCTTAAGGGCAGGCAGTTCTGGTACAGTTCCTGGAGCCGGGACTCAAACTGCAGTCCTATGCGCCTGCCTGCATTTACTCAAGCAGCACTTTAAACTGAATTATCTATCTGGCAAGGCCCTGTTGCTGGTCTTTTATAAGATTCTAGAGATCCCTTCTTGCTACCATTTATGTTGTAGATTATTCAGTTTTCTTTAGCTATTTTATTAAGTATAAGCTGGATAATTCATGTAAGATAACCACAAAGGCTGCGCATGGCATCACACACCTATAATCCCACTACTTGGGAGGCTGAAGCGGAAGAATCACTAGAATCCAAGACCAACCTGGGGTACAAAGTGAGCTCAAGGGCAGCTTGAACTATGTAGTGAGCCCCTGTCTCAAAAAGACAAAAAACAGAAAACCACAAAGAATCTAGTAAAATACACAGCACTTGTGTTTACCCATAGGTGAGGATTTCTCTGTGGGCTTTCAGCTGGGTCCTGCTCAGGTGAAGCCAGTGGAGGTCATGGGCATTTTCCAGTTACAATTGTCAGTGTTGCTCATTTAGCATCACTAATAATAGTTAGGGTTCCTGATTTATCACTCTGATAGTTAAAAGGAATGTGTATCAATACCCCAAAATTTCAGAAAAATCCTATGACAACTCTAGACCAGTAAGTATTCTTAAAACTGGAATAAGTATAGTAATCCTAAAGCACTGAGGAAACCCCACTCCTTGTAGCATTTCCAGGATTTTCCCCAAACAGCAGAGTTTAAGCAGACTTCCCTTGCCTGTCTTTTGTCCCAGGACTGAGTATGGCCAAGTGGGAGACACATTGCTTCTGAATGTGTCAGGGCAGCATTTGGTGCTTGCTACTCAGGATCTTGGCTAGGAACTGCCTGAGTCAGGGTTTGGACAGAGGCTAGCATCCGTTCCTTCATATCCATCCAACACAGACTGCCCCTCATTGTGCATTTATTAGAAGTATAAGAAAACATTAAGCCTAATAAGTCATTCAGCAATTGTCTCTAGATTATTTCAATATTGAGGTGACCTGGAAAGACCTTAAGCTGCCTTTCTATAGATGGTGGCAAGCTGGGCGTGGTGGCGCATGCCTGTAATCCTAGCACTCGGGAGGCTGAGGCAGGAGGATTGTTGTGAGTTCGAGACCAGCCTGAGCTACAAAGTGAGTTTAAGGCCAGCCTGAACTGCATAGTGAGACCCTGTCTCAAAAAGACAAAAAAAAAAAAAAAAAAAAAAAATGGTGGCAGCCAATGTTTATAAAATAATCTATTTGTACAGTGATTTATAGTTTTAGTATAATTAATAGTGGCTTACTTAATGCATTATAAACTCTCAGAAGTAGGCATATTATCAAGTTATAATAGAATTTAACTTTGTTGCTCCACAATGATATGAGGATTAATGGTGTGGTACCTATGTTACCACAGAATCAGGATATCAGGGGAAGCCTGAGCTATCCAAAAATCAAAATATCTCTCTCCTGACCTCAGCCCTGCCCATGCTGTAGTGGAAGAAATATTCTCTCTTTTTTTTTTTTTGCAGGACTGGGGATTGAACTCAGGTCCTTGCACTTGCCAGGGAAGTGCTTATTCCACTGAGCCAACTCCCCAGCCCCAAGGAAGAAATATTCTCTCGTGATAACTGAAGAAGCTATGTGCTTATTCTTGATTTTTTCCTCTGAGCACACATCATCTCTCCCTGAGTACTGTATTCCTTCTCCCAAAGTGAGGAACTGCGTGCTGATCACTACCAGAGACCCTGCTGCATAGCCACAGCCTTGCCTGAACCCCATGGCATAGGGAGCCCCGGATTCTTCCTGGGATCCACACATCTGTGCAGCTGCTGGAACAGTGGGGGGCATGCAGAGCTGCAAAGGTCTTCACCTGGAGATTCCTGTAGGAGATACTTAGTTTTCTATGGCAGGACACCCCCAAACAGGCCTAAATAAGAGGCTGAGGGGTTGGGGGCTTAGATCGCCTCCCAGGGTCAGCAGTTCCACCTCTCACTGTGTGGTAGGTACCCTTCCCATTCTGTGAAGATAACTATGTGATCTGCACTGCTTATCCCAGGCTTCTAGGGCGCCCAGAGCTGTGTCCCTGGGCGTGAGGCGGGGCAGGGAGGAAGGGCTGAGCCAGTCCTTGCTGCAGCCCTCCCTGTGCCATGATCTCGAGGGCTTTCTCACTCGCCACACAGGATCTACAGCGAGACATTGAACAGCACAGTGCAGGGGTGGAGTCGGTGTTCAACATCTGTGATGTCCTGCTGCACGATTCAGACGCCTGTGCCAGCGAGACGGAGTGTGACTCGATCCAGCAGACCACCCGGAGCCTGGACAGACGCTGGAGGAACATCTGTGCCATGTCCATGGAGCGGCGCATGAAGTGAGGGCCCGGCTGACCCAAAGGCTGGGCACCCTGGGCCATCAGTTAGAGTAACTTGTGTTTGCCCAGGCCGCTTAGAAGCGTGCCAGGGGCTGGCAGAGGCAGGCCCCATAGTGTGAGCGGTGCTTATTAAGGAGTTACTGGAACAAAGCCTGGCAGGTGATCCCTCTCCCCAGGTACTCTGGCTGCTCACCTTTACTCATGTGCACCCAGCAGTGAAGCAGTGTAGGCAGCCCTTTCTCCAGGATTTTATTTTTTTCCAGTACTACAAGTAGAACCCCTAGCCCCTCACATGCTAGCTAGGTAAGCTATGTCCTATTGTGCATTTTGTGGGTGGTGGTGTTACTAGGGATTGAACCCAGAGTTTTGCTAAGGTGCCTAGGCTGGGCTTGCCTCTGTAGTCTTCCTACCTCCAGCTCCCAGAGTGCTGGAGTTACAGGCACCCCCACGCCCAGCTTTTGTCTCCTGTGTTTGTTTGTTTGTTTGTTTGTTTGTTTGTTTGTTTGTTTGTTTATTTATTTTTGTGGAACCAGGGATTGATCTCAGGCCCTTGCACTTGCCAAGGAAGCGCTTATTCCACTGAGCCATCTCCCCAGCCCTCTCACCTGTGTTTAATGTCTGTGAAACAGAAGCTCTGAGGGGCTGAGTCTTTCAGAAAGGAAGGTGAACAGCCTGAGAAGTAATGGCCTTAGTTAGCATAAGGAGTTAGCATAAGGTAGTTAGGGATGGGTCCCATTGGAGCACAGGAAAAAGTCCAGAGGCACAGGGTGGAAGAAAATGACCATGCTGAGCCGTTTTCCTCCCGGCAGAATCGAGGAGACGTGGCGCCTGTGGCAGAAGTTTTTAGATGATTATTCCCGCTTCGAAGACTGGCTCAAGTCTGCTGAGAGGACCGCAGCCTGCCCCAACTCCTCGGAGGTGCTGTACACAAGTGCCAAGGAAGAGCTGAAGAGGTTTGAGGTACACCCCTGCCCTGCCCCTGTCCCCCAGTGCCACACCTGCAGCAGCTGCCAAGTGACTTTTGCTGCCCAGGTGGCTTTGGTAGACACCGACAGCTCCAGGTACGCTGCCATGAGCCAGAGGCATGGGCTTTAGCAAGCACCAGGGAATGTGGGCCCAGCCCTGTAGCCAAAGGTCAGGGTTAGCCCCGAGCCATGGGGCCTTTGGGGGCCGGGGCGGGCATCCCTCGCCTCCTCAGCTCTGACACCTGTATGCTGCAGGCCTTCCAGCGGCAGATCCATGAGCGGCTCACCCAGCTCGAGCTGATCAACAAGCAGTACCGGCGGCTGGCGCGCGAGAACCGCACAGATGCGGCCAGCAAGCTCAAGCAGATGGTCCACGAGGGCAACCAGCGCTGGGACAACCTCCAGAGGCGGGTCACGGCCATCCTGCGGCGGCTCCGGGTAACTGCCCCCGCAGCACCGGGCCACTGGTAGACTCTCCAAGAGTGGGGACCTGGGACTTGCCCTAGCAGGCATGTAACAAAGCAGTGGGAGAGGCCTAATAAGGCCTAACCTGTCTTCATCTCTGGCACACCTCTCCATGTCAGCACCCCCATGGTGCACACTCAGCAGCAGGCGTGGTCCGCTCGGAGGGCCCTGCTCCAGGCACTGGGGAAGCACGTCGCTGTGCGCTGCCCCTTTGCGTTGGGCAGGGGACACAGCCACTGTCCTCTGACATCAAGAACAGCAACTGAGCTCAGAGGTTGGGTTTGGTTCAGTGTAAGCACAGCAGGGATTGGCTCCAGGACCCCAGGGAATGCACTTTTTCTTCATGTAAGGTGCTGCCGTATCTGATACCACTTAAGCTGGGGCCCATCTTATATACTTGGATTCACCCCGAGAATCCACTTACTGCTATCAGGCTATGTAGTTTAGGTGATAATGAGTGATGATAAGCATACCTCTGCCTATTCAGTAAAGTCTTTATTTCCAAGTGTTTTCATGGTTGGCTGATTCCATGGAGACCGAACACCAACCACATCGGCTTTGGTTTGTGCTGGCAGAACTTTGTGAGTCCAGGCACAGGCTGAAAGGACCCACGCAGGCAGGGCTGCTGGATGTCACTTTAGTCCCCACTTCTATGGCAGGATAAGAGGCTCTGAAACTATCCTAGGAAGACGAGACTCTGGGCTTTTGGGCCATGTTTTTTTTTGTTTGTTTGTTTGTTTGTTTGTTTGTTTGTTTGTTTGTTTTTGTGGAACTGGGGATTGAACTCAGACCCTTGCACTTGCTTATTCCGCTGAGCCATCTCCCCTGCCCCAACTCTGGGCTTTTTGGTAACTCTCAGGAGGACATTAGTTGGCATCTTCAGCGATCAAGCCCATTCCCTTCCATTAATTTCTCATCTCCTGCTCTTCTGTCACTAATCCAAAGCTTGCTTTGGCCCTGAGGCCACATTTGTCAGGGACTGAGCTGCCCATTGGTGAGGTTAACCTCAGAGGCTTCTTCCTTTTTTTTTTGCGGAAAGAACCAGGGATCGAACTCAGGCCCTTTAGCTTGCCAGGGAAATGCTTATTCACTGAGCCATCTCCACAGCCCCCTCAGAGGCTCCTTTACTGGAGACTGCTGAGGGGGAAGCCTGGGCTCTGAAAAGTGGAAGACTTGCCTAGTGGCCCCCGCAGGTTGCTCTGCAAGGCTCAGGCACCCCATGCTGTGGGCCACAGGTGACCTCGCTGCCTCTCTGAGCCCTTGTCCCATGATGGTCAGTACAGACACGATTTTCTCCTCCTCCCAGCATTTCACCAACCAGAGGGAAGAGTTCGAAGGCACTAGGGAGAGCATTCTAGTGTGGCTCACGGAGATGGACCTGCAGCTCACCAATGTGGAGCACTTCTCGGAGAGTGACGCAGATGACAAGATGCGCCAGCTGAACGTGAGTACTGCGTCCTGGGCTCCTCCCTGAACACACAGCTCTGTGGAGGGCAGCTGCCAAGTCCCAATCCCACCTGATTCTCAAGAAGCAGATTCCAGGAGCACTCAGCACCTGAGCTAGTCACCACCAGTCTCTCCAGTGAAGGCATCCTGGGAGCACAGCCCTTTTTTCTCGTGGTCATTTAGTCACCCGAGGGGAGAACGGCTTGAAGGAAATGGCATTTCCTGCTAGGCAGTTTCTCCAGCACTTATGTCTGAGAGCAGTGCACTGCTGCACCAAGGGGAAACCTGGCCCATGGGCTGGAGAACAGACCTCTCCTGCCCCCGCACTGTGAGACCTTACAGCTTTCTCAGTCCTCTCCCTGGCTAGCTTTTTTCTTTCTTTCTTTCTTTTTTTGCAGAACCAGGGATTGAACTCAGACCCTTGCACTTGCCAGGCAAGCACTTTTTCTCCCTGGCTAGCTTTGAGGAGAGCTTTACAGAAAAAATGCCTTCCCTAATACAATGGGGTTAATGGTCATGATCACTGTGTCACCACTTGCCAAAGCATTCACCCTTATTAGGGAAATGTTCCATTTCCTCCAAGGGTTCTTCACACCCAGTGATGATGACTTTCCATCTATGTCAGGCTTTTAGAGGTCTTTAAATTGGGAAAAATCAGTGCCCCAAGGAAGAAAAAACACACCTAACAATCATTTCAAATTAAACCATCCTAGCCGGGTGTGGTGGCGCATGCCTATAATCCCAGGACTGGGGAGGCTGAGGCAGGAGGATTGTTATGAGTTCGAGACCAGCCTGAGCTACAAAGTGAGTTTAAGGCCAGCCTGAGCTACATAGTGAGACCCTGTCTCAAAAAGACAAAAAAAATAAAATAAAATAAACCATCCTTAGTTAAAAATCAGTGGAGCTGGAATACTAGTTACAAACCAAAAATGAGGAAAGGAGCAATGCCTCAATGACACTGGATGCCTTTCTTTTTTCTTTTTCTTTTTTTTTTTTTTTTTTTTTTTTTTTTTTTTTTTTTTTTTTTTTTTTTTTTTTTTTTTTTTTTTTTTTTTTTTTTTTTTTTTTTTTTGTGGTCCCAGAGCTTGGTCTCAGGCCCTTGCGCTTGCCAGGGAAGCGCTTATTCCACTGAGCCATCTCCCCGGCCCCAACACTGGATGCCTTTCCCTACAGCCTGGACACTCCAGGAAATGCTCTTTACTTTTTTTTTTCTTTAAATCCTCTCTCATCTTCCACACAGGGCTTCCAGCAGGAAATCACGTTAAACACCAATAAGATTGATCAGCTCATTGTGTTTGGGGAGCAGCTGATTCAGAAGAGCGAGCCCCTAGACGCAGCGCTGATCGAGGACGAGCTGGAGGAGCTGCACCGCTACTGCCAGGAGGTGTTCGGCAGGGTCTCCCGCTTCCACAGGCGCCTCACAGCCCGCACGCCGGTGAGGGCCCCCGCCGCCACTTACCCTGTGGCGGTGAGCAATGGTTTTGAAAAGGCCTACATCCCAAAATTTTATTTCCATTTTGGTTAATATACAGCTACAGTTACTTCAAAAGTTCCCACTTGGCAGTGGAAAGAATGGTTGGCATTCCTCAGGGTTCTTGCTCTTGCTGTTTGCCATGGATTCCTCAGTGCTGGGCTTCTGGAATATGTCGGTTCTCTCAAAACTTCTGATTTTGATGCATATGGCAGTAACCTAGCAATGTGTTTGCCTTGTCTTCTCTTTTAGTTTGGAAGCCTTTAATATTTGTTCCCATTTGAGGTTTTGTTCTACCCTTTGAACTGCTGTACCAGCCTTTAGTGGCAGCTTAGACGTTTCCTTTGACAAAAGGCACTGCAGACACTGAGACAGGGCCTGGGCCATCCCCACCCAGCCTTTGTGTGTGAGAAGCCTTAAGGGTGACTGCTGACCAGCATAACATGATGGGCTGGTTCTTTTTTGTGTCTCCAAGCAGCCAACCACAATGTAGTTATTTTCTCATCAGATAGAACCTTAAAAATTCCCCAAGAATTCTTCACTGTTTAACACAGTGATTCGTAAAAATTTTTCTTTTCTTTTTTAAGGCATAGAATTTTTTTAATCCTTTATTTATTTGGTACAGGGTGTCACTACACAGCTCAGGAGCCAGGACCAGCACAGCATGCAGTATCAGAGATTGAACCCAGGTCCTCACACTTGCCAAGCAGGCACTTAGACCATTGAGCTATCGCCCCAGCCCTTATAGTCATTTTTCTTAGACTGATAGAGGTATTACAATATAAGCAAGATCCAGACACTAAATAGAAGAATTGGGGGGGGGGGTGGAATTGGGGATTGAACTCGGGCCCCTGCATTTGCCAGGGAAGCGCTTATTCCACTGAGCCTTCTCCCTGGCCCTGTACAGGAGGACTGAAGGCTAAGGAGCAAGCCACGTATACGTGGGACTTATGTTGTGGCACGTGTCCAGCACACTAATTCCTCCTGTTTCAATTTTCTTTCTGAGTAGTGGTTTGTTTTGTTGTGGTTTTTGTTTTGTCTTGGTTTTATTTCTGATTCTTGGAAGAACTCTTACCTTTAATGAACTTGATTTTACCTTTTACCTTTACCATTTCCATCTCTTCTAAAGTTAAGGTAACTTAGATTATCAAATTTCAGCTTTTTTGCTAAGAAAAAAAGCTACAGTGCTTGTAGAGCATGGAATGGGTGCTCCATTCTGGATTCCCTAAATTCAAATAACCATAAATAGGGCCTGGGAACCTGAGTTCTTTTAAAGTGTCTTAGACTAGGGTGGAAATATGGCTACCTTTGAATTGAGCAATTCTAAAAGCCAGACACTCCCCCATAGGGCTTGGAAGAGGAGAAGGAGGCCTCTGAGAATGAAGCAGACATGGAAGACCCCAGAGAGATCCAAGCCGACACGTGGCGGAAAAGGGGAGAGAGTGAGGAACCCACATCTCCCCAGGCCCTCTGCCATCTTGTGCCCCCAACCCTGAGCCATGAGAGATCTGGCTGCGAGACCCCCGTCAGCGTGGACTCCATCCCGCTGGAGTGGGATCACACGGGGGACGTGGGGGGCTCGTCTTCTCATGAAGAAGAGGAGGAGGGCCCGTACTACAGTGCTGTGTCAGGTGAGAACTGCCCCCAGAGCCCTCGGAATCGACCTATGTGGTATTCTCAGCACCTTAGCAATGCGGCCAGCTCACAAGAACTAGGGGTCCGGCTTGGCTGACCCACACTTGTGTAGCTTCCCGGGTTCTGTCCTGCCCACTTCTTGTCCTACCTGAGAATTGGCTTGCTCCTGTTACAGGTGGAATGAAAAGAAAAAGGAAATTTGTATTCAGATGTTTAAGGCTATTTGCTTCCGGCTCAGTCTGCTCGCAGGACTCAGCAGTTCCCTTCTCAGTGGAGTTTCTCTCAAGTATCAGGAGAGCCATAGCTCCATTGTTTTCCTGTCCCCCTTTGCCCACCACTGCTGCAGATGGAGGTTGGCTGGACCAAAAACAAATCCTGATATTAAAAAAAAAAAATTGGGCCAGAGAGATAGCTCAGAATAAGTGCTTGCCAGAGCTCTTGAGTTCAATCCCCAGTACTGCAGTAAATAAATTAATTAATAAAAAGATAGAGCAGTTTCCCCTTCCAGTTGGCAGTGATTTCACTGTGTTAGCTTGGGCATGAGTCTGTAGGCACCTCCAGTGAGGAAAATGACATTATTCTTTTTCAGATGTAGAAATCCCTGAAAACCCTGAGGCATATCTTAAAATGACCACAAAAGCTTTGAAAGCGTCTTCTGGTAGGCCCCTGCCCATGCATGTGTCTCAACATGGCAGCATCCTGTGGCACACACTGCATCCTAAACCCGCTCCATGTCGTGTCTGACCTGTGCCTCCGTGCACACCATGCGCCTGGTCCTGTGTCATGGTGTATTTACACTGCCCTTCCACTCATGCCTGCGTGCTCATCAGGGAACCCGCCTGCTTTGGAAGGGTCTCTGCCGCCCCTCTGCTCCCTGCGGGCCTCTGCAGGAGGAATTGTCTCATGGTGGCATCTAACTGATGTCTCTCGGCGTGGGGCCAAGCTTTCCTCTGGGTGGCTTGGTTTGGAATTGTCTCCTTGCTTCTGGCGACTTCCTGGGATGGGGACGGGGACTGGGTGGAGGTGCCAGTGCCTTCACCCACAGGAGAAGATGCCTCCCTTTCCTCGACTCATTGTACCCTTTCCACTTCCCACCTGCACTTGTGGGGCTGGGAAGGCCTCAAGCAGCCCTTCCTTCCCAAGTCCGTCTCCATGGTCACTGTTTCTCTCATTGCACAGACACCCTCTGCCCTCTTGGCGCCCACACCAGGCCTTGCCCCCCAGTGCCCCTACCACTGAGGACACCAGCTCCATCTAAGTGCCGCTCATCCCGCAGCAAATCATGTGTCTGTTGTGCTTCACATGACCCCATCTAGAGAAGGCCTGACGTCGCTCGGCTGCATGCCTCATCTCATTCCCAAGATGTTCTGACACTTTGCAAACATGCATGCTTTGCAAAGAAAGCTGAGGAACGATAACCTGACGCCATGTGACCCATGACCTTTCTCCTGTCACTAAACCCAAGCCCTCTGGTGGGAGAAGAGACTGTCACTTGCTCCTTTTGGTTTCAGGGAAATCCATGTCTGATGGCCACCCATGGCATGTTCCTGACAGCCCTCCCCATGCCAAGCATCGATACCAGCACGTGGAGGAGGACAGCAGTGACCCGCCTATCCCTTCAGATTCCAGCACCCCTTATAAGCCTCCCTATGTAAGTCGTGACACCCTGGGAGCAGAGCCTAAATGGAAGATGGAAAATTTGTAAAGGACAGAGTTTGGTGCCACCGGCACATGCCAGTCTCCAGCACATCCTGAGTGGGTTTATTCTCAGGGACATACCTCTGCCGAGGGCCTGAGGGTGTGGCTCAGTGATAGAGCTCTTGCTAGCACGCACAAGGCCACCAGAAAAGAAACCAAGGAAACCTCTTTGAGGCTGGCAGTTCTTCATTAGAACCCTGGCAAACTGACCAGAGTTAGAGAAGCTTCTGACTAAAAACCATCTTTGTGTATGTTAACATGGTTGTTACAGTTGAGTCACTTGTCCACGCAAGGCTGGCTGCTCCTGAGCTCCCAGACTGGCTCTCTGCCTTGTGAGCGCACCCTTGTCAGCAAAGCAGGGCTTCGCGGTGCAGATCTAATGCTGAGCTGTGATGGATGTGGGTTTGAGTTCAGCCCCGCCGGTTCCTTACTCTGGGGCCTAAACTCTGCCCTTTTTCCCGCCTTTTGTAGGTGGTGTTAGGGTTTATAGACAGAGGCCCTCAGTGATGGGCCCTTGGTCGTTCTTATTCCTGCTACCACTGTGAGTTGTCATTGATCAC
Source organism: Ctenomys sociabilis (assembly GCA_004027165.1). Classification (NCBI taxonomy): domain Eukaryota; kingdom Metazoa; phylum Chordata; class Mammalia; order Rodentia; family Ctenomyidae; genus Ctenomys; species Ctenomys sociabilis. Next base: position 16,400 of record PVKA01005988.1, on the reverse strand, counting down.
AGCAGCTGCCCCCTCTTCATCAAAGTTCTAGCTTCTTATTTCCAGTGCATTAGCTCTGGCCTGCAGCTCCCGGGGGCAGCCTAGGGCTTAATGTTGGCCAGAGATGATTCTTAGTAGTAAGAATCATGAGCGAGTTGAAATTTAAACAAGTGGGGCTATGGTTGTAACTCAGAGGCAAGCTCGAAATCCTGAGTTAGATTCAGTACCAAAAAAAAAAAAAGTTTGCATTTTAGTGCCACCTTTTTATAGAAAGCATCAGTAGATTCAGTCCAAGGGCCGTCTATGTCTAGAAGTAACTGGCTTTTACCACAGAATCGGAGACAGGGCTGCGTTTGTGCTGTCCAGTCTGAGCCACTGCATACTGGGTGGGTCATGCCCAATTCAGAAACTTCCCCACTGCAGTGCAGAATCCAACTGGAGAACAGACCCGGCACCTGAGACTCACTTGCCCCGCCCAGGCCTGTGTTTTTTTCAGATGTCACACTTGTACCCTTCACCAGGCCACTTTCAAAGCTCAGGCCAGGGAGATGGCTCAGTAGAATAAGCACTTCCCTGGCAAGCACAAGGGCCTGAGTTCAGTCCCCAGTTCTGCCCCCATCCCCCCCCCAAAAAAAAGTTCAGCCTGCTTATTGTGTCTGAAGCCAAGCTGAAGGATTTTTATTCTTATTCCACACAAACAGGCCACATGGACACAACCCAAGCAGAGCATAGCTTTTCTAAAAGAAACACATTTATTTCAGAAAGCTGTGAGATGATAGCGCAGTCAGCTCTGTGATAATGGATGAGCCACCGCGCGCCTCTGCGGATAAGCGATGACCCTGGGTGATGACGGGCCAGGCCCCAGGGGACCACAACTGAGCATGCAAGGGTGCAGACAGTAGCAGGTGCCAGCAGCCACTCTCAGTAACCACTTACGTGTCTCTGTAAGGCTGGGAAAGCTGCAAACTGAAGCAAGCCCGTCTTAGTCCCAGGGTGCCCTGTCCCCTTCCCTGGGCCGCTGCTGCAGCTGGGTCTGACTTCCTCTCCAAGGAAAGCACCCCACATCCTCATTTCTGGCCTGGTAATACGAACCAGGTTTTTCTTCAGATGACCTTTAACTTCTACAGGCAATAACTTAAAAACTGGTTTGTTCTAGGTAAAACTGCTGTTACATCCAAGAACCGATGGAGGCAAAGAAGCCACGAGAGTGTCCACCGGCAGCCCCCAGCAGGAGGAGCAGCAGTCAGGTACCTGTCAAGCCGGACAGCACTCAGGAACCCAGCAGGCAGTCCTCAGGAAAGGCCACATGGGTGTTTGAGCCATGCTAGACTAGATCTCCCCGCAGGGTGTAGCTTGACAGGACATTCTGTGGAACCCTACCAGCCATGGTATATAACTTGCCCTACGGCGGTGGTATTGAGCCAGTGGCACATGTGTTGTCTTTGTTTTAAAACAGAAGATGCTCACTTATGAGCCGGGTTTTTTCTACACTAAAACTTGAGTATTGAGGTTTAATTGCAGCACTGGTATTTTGCAATAAAATAAGCATGTAGGCTGGGGTTCAGGCACTGTGTCTCTAGAAGGCTCGCCATCTCTGCCCTGCAGCAGCCAGTGTTGCCTTTAAGTCAGCTCACTTAACACTTAATAAATGAATCCCTAGGTTATTCCCTTCAATTTGGAAACTTTTTTAAACACTGACAAAAGGGATCTCATTTATATGATACAGTACATGTTTTTAATGATGCCACATCACCTGTGTGAAAAAAGGTCGTATCAGAACTTTGCCTTGGGTACCTTGTTAAACCAGTGCAATAATCTTCAGAGTTACTACACAGCTAAATTGCAAGGAAAGCCCACAGAATTGTCCTGATCACACAAAAGCCAAAAGAAACCCAGCCGTGACCGCAGGGAGAGCGAAGGGTGAGCCTGAGGCCAGAGCCCTTGTTGGTACTGCCTGTCCTGACGTGCCCGCTCACCCTAGCTGCGCAGAGCAGGGAGACCTGCCGTGCCCCAGAGAGCTCCTGGGCCCAGCTCCTCCTGCCAGGAGTGCCGCCGCCCTGACCCCCAGTAGCTAGGACAGAGACTTCTTCCCATTATGACTTGAGTTGGTGGCCTCTGATCCCAGGTGCCTTTGACACATGGGAGCTTGTACAAGCACAAGAGCTGCACAGCAAGCTCAGAATAAAACAAAACGTGCAGCAGCTGAACGCAGTCATCAGGGACATCTCTGCTTGGCTGGAAAAAACTGAAGCAGAACTGGAAACCTTGAAGATGGCAAAGCCTCCCTCAGACATCCAGGAACTGGGACTAGGAGTGCAGAGACTGCAGGTGAGTTGCTGGGAGGGGGTCAGAGCATGCCGCTGCTGTGTGGGATGAATGTATCAGGTGTGTATCAGGGTGTCGGCAGGCAGTTCACAGGTGGCATGGTCAAATTTGGTCTCTACACGTCACTTCTGTGACTGGCAGGAACACATATACAATTTTGTACTGACAGTGACCCCAGAGAAGGCTGAGGAAGTGAGCTGCCAAGAATCCCCAGCATCCCTAGGCTGCAACGGAAGCGCTGGAGGCCAGTCTGGTAGTTCATGCCACCCCTGCGAGCCATGTGCGGCAGACCTCAACTCACCTGCTGATGCCCCCTGTGGCCTGCTCTTGTTCTTACTGCAGTTAGGATTCATCAGGCACATAATGAGTCTGGGCCACACAGCAGGGGGTGGTACAGTTTGAGCTCCTGAGGTCTAGGGCATGCGTCGTAGGGTGTCCCAAAACTCTTCATATTTTCACTTTTATTTTACTCTGTGCATTAACATAACAGGACTCAACCTTCAGAGAACAACATTATTGGGATGTTAAGGGGTGAGTGCAGGACAGCTACATACACTTTATCTGAAAGATTTTTAATCAGGTTCAGGAATGGTAGTGATGCAGGGGCTGTGGATATAAGTGGAGTCTCTTAAGGCTTCCAGGCAGGCTGAACCGAGCACCCAGGAGGCAGCCTCTGTCCACAGTCTGGGCCAGCCGGTACAGCCCGCTGTCCATGTAAGGCAGCGCCCTCACCTGACGCTGCCCAGCCAGTCACAGGCAAGGTCACTTTCAGTTCGTGGCCACAGCCTGGAGAAGTGTATGGAAGATCCCTCCCGAGGTTCAAAGTTTCCAGGGCTCCTAACCTGACCTTTTCTTCTGTGGTAGGAGACAGCAAAAGCTTTTGACACCTACAAGGCTTTAATGGTGTCTGTCAACGTGAATGCCAAGGAATCCCTGCTGAGCGAGAGTGCGGAGTCCGCAGAGCTCCACCGTAGCCTCTGCCAGCTGAGCCTGCGCTGGGAGACGGCCCAGGGCGAGATGGACAGCTGGAGAGCAAGGCTGCGGCAGCTGCTGCTGCAGTGCCAGGTATGCCAGCGTGGCCTAGGCGTGTCCCCGGCATCAACCAAGCCCCTTGGGGGGAGCAGCAGCTATTTTTACCATCACTAGGCTTTTGGCCCAGCACAGTGCCTCACTGCTTATTTCTAAAGCTTATCCCATCTCAGTGGCCCAATATTTGCCCTGGGTCTCTTCATTGACTGCCTAAGCCCATGTGGGCTGGAGATGCCACCCTAGCCCTGCCCCATCTCTGCCCTCTTGCCAGGATAACTGAGAGACTTGGCCCTAGACTGGGCCCAGTTTAGCAGGTGTGGACTTCGCGCTGATCACTGAATCTTCTTGGCCTCAGTTTTCACATCTAAAAATGGGAGTTATGTTCGTGCCACCTCCCAGGGCCCTTTACAGGCCTAAATGAGGTGGTGATGTATGTGATACATAAGTGCTTGACACCTGCCACTTCCGAGCCCATCTTAAGGAGCATGGGCCCTCCCAGCCTGTCCATCTGGGGGCACCCTGTGGCCCCTGCTTTCTGTTAGCACTTTCTACCTGATGCCTGCAGGTCTGCTCTGTACATCAGGTATCCTTCCCTGCTTTCCCTTCTCCTGGCTTAACACCAAGTTAGACAACGGGCCGAGTGTCAAGGCTGGATGTCGGCAGCGAGCTGCTGCCAGGCAGGACCGTCCACAGTGCTCTACATGCACCCCTGATGCATTTGTGTTTTAAGGACTTCCACCAGCGGAGTCAGAACCTGCTGCTGTGGCTGGCAAGCGCCGAGGACCGGAGGCAGAAGGCTCTGGCTGCTGGCCCAGAGGCCAACCCCCGGGTTCTCCTGCACTGTCAGAAACAACTCCTGGTACGTTCCTTCCTTGGAACCCCCACACAACCACTGGCTGCTGCCAGCTCCACGGCACCTGAGCCCTGGCCCACCGTGCACTGTGGTACAAGTGGCCACAGTGACTTGTCACCATGGGTGTCTTCCCAGCAGACAGCTGTTGTCCTACAGGGACAAACAGCCACAGCAAAGAAGTCTTTGACTTGGGGATTAGGGTTGGGGTGTGGACAACATCCTGAGAAACTTGAGGCTATTGAAATGACATTAGAAGGATTTCTCTCATGAGTACTGTGTCCCTTTGGCACTTTCAGAAAGAAGCTTGGTTCTTGACCCCACCTCCACCAAAAATTGTGGATGCACAAGTCCCTAAAAGTGCATAAATTGTTTGTATAGAACCGAGATAAGTCCTCTTGGGTACTTCCAGTCATCTCCACTGCAGAGAGCACCTACTCTAATGCAGAGGCGAGCAAAGAGTCACTGTGTTGTCTGGGAAGGAAAGGAGGAGAGGTCGGCACAGCTGCCAACGGCCCATGGGGCTGGGGCACAGGAAGGCCGCCCCAGCTGCTACTGGGGAAGGCAGGGCTCTGCTCCACTCCGCAGCCAGGAGGAGCTGTGGGTGGTTTAATTTTTAATATTTTAAATTTAAAATTGCTAGCCAGTATTTTTAGAAAATAATTTTTTTGCTCTAAAATCATTGTAAAGCCCAACCCTAGAGCAGTAGTGAGAGAAGTGTCCTCTGCACTGTCCAGTGGGGAGACTGCTAACCTCAGATGCCATTAAACACAAAACGCAGCTCTTGGGCCTGGAACCAAACAAACAGCCACCCAAGGATGCAAGCTGACACCTCAGTGTCCCCTCAGGTCTAAGCAGCATCCTGACACTGGCCTTTCTCTGACACGGTTAGTCTCCCTTGACTTCCGGCCCTGTGGACAAAGGCCCAGTCTGCCCATAATCCCCATTCACTTCTTTTCCTGTACATTCTTTTACAATTATTTACAAGTGAAAAAGAATAAAATTTAGAAAGGGTACAACCAGCTCACTCTGTAACAGTGCTCTGCTGAGGCCGCAGACAGATATTGATCAGTAGAAGGTTCCAGAGTTGAGCAGTGCAGCACTACTGTTATCCTGGAACCCAGAGCGCCTTGTCTGGCTGTGCTGGCTCCCCTTCAGATAACTGCTTCACACCCATTTTTACTTTCAGCAATTGGAAAAGGAGTTAGCAGAGCACCAACCTGAAGTCAACTCCTTACATGAGCTTTCCACCAGCCTCCTCTTCGAGGGGAATGGGGAGGAGTACGTTGAGGCTGAAGAGAAAGTCCATGTGATCAAGCAGAAACTGCAGCAGTTACGCGAGCAGGTGGCCCAAGATTTACTGTCCCTGCAGAGAAGCCAGGTGAGTCCACCCATTGCTTTTGTGAGCTAAGATGTCCCAGTAGTGAGCACCAGCAGGCAGGATTTGTGGCCTCGCTGCAGCAGGGAGGCCAAAGCGGAGGGGCTGCCCCTTCCAGGACCCTAGGTGAGTTCTAGACATGTGTTCTGCTCACTGAAAGGGGGCGCTAACAGTAACACAGAGCCTGTTCGTGGATTGGCATTGTGAAAGATAAGTAGTGAGGGGAGTATAGTGGCTACTTCTACAAATCTCTGGGGAGCTGGAGCAGAAAGATGGCAAGCATGAGCTCAGACAGGGCCACTTAGCAGTTAAGTGAGACCCTGTCTCAAAATTTAAAAAGGTTTGTGGATTAGCTTACTACAGAGGAACTGGGTAGAATTCCAGGAATGAAAAGGAAAACAAGTCCCTCAAGCTTTTACTTTCTCATGGTGACACAGCTTCAAGTCTTTTCTTGTCCACTTCGTTTACGATGTCACCCACCTCAGAGCCGGTGAAATAGGCAGGCTGCAGCCTCCTGTGTGGGGTCGGACCCTCCTGAGTACCCGCTCTTCCGGTAAACCTGGGTGGGTTGTGGCACAGCTGCAGGATCCTCTTGGGGGCCTGTGGTGAGCACACTGCCAGCTGGGATGGTGCTCAGCACCAGGGCTTGGCCATGCCGTGGTTATTCCCTTGCTTGAGAAAGTCTGTGTTCAAGTGAGGACAAAGCACAGAAGCCTGGAGACTGCGTGGAACACGAGCTCTTGCTCCTATGAACTCCTGTGCACTCCTGTGCTGTGGCTTTCAGAACCTGGACTCAGCCCTGCCTGCCTTTGATGAAGTGGACACTGGGGACCAGCCTCCTCCAGCACCCAAGCCAGCTCCCCAAGCCAAGGTGAGCACCCTCCGCCAGAAGAACCATGCTGGGTGCTGTTAGTCCCTGGGCCTCCCAGGCCTCTCCAGGTATTCCCTGCCAGCTCCATCTGCTTCAGCCCACTGCTGAAGGGGAGACACACTCCAGAGACTGAATGTGCTCAGATAGCCTCTTGTATATCTGACTCAAAGGCCCTCTTCTGTTCACCATTGTTTGGGATGACAAGTTTCTTGATATCTCCATTAAATCAGAACAGGCTGGAACAGAAAACTCTTGATAGCTTAAACTTGTGATCACTGAACCCAGCTGACCCAAATCTCAGATTATTACTGTAGCCCCAAAAGTGTTGCAGAAGACTCACCGGCTTCTTTGTTCCAGCAGTTCGGAACCGAGAGGACCATGGAGGACGAGGATGAGGATGAGAATGACAGCAGGTAATGGCAGTTGGATCCTGGCAGTGACCCCGGGGTCGCCCTCCCTGTGCCAGCTTGACCAGTGCCACCAGCCAGTCTCTGTAAACATCTGGCTGCTTTTGTCTGGAAAGGCCTGGCTTCTTGCAAATACAACCCCAGCACCCGCCCCGCTTTGGGTCTCACCAAGCAACTCTTCTTCTTCCAGTGGCTGTGGGTAGAGGGCCAGGCAGCATGGGTGGCGGGGGTGCAGCCTCTGGACCCACCTACTGCTAATGAGCTCTCTGCCACCTCTTTGGCAGGATGTCTGGCCCCGCTAGCCCCAGCAGCTCGAAGCCACGGCGTTCCTTCCTCTCGCGGGTGATCCGGGCAGCACTGCCCCTGCAGCTGCTGCTGCTGCTGCTGCTGCTCCTGGCCTGCCTGCTGCCTGCCTCTGAAGAGGACTACAGCTGCACTCAGGCCAACAACTTCGCCCGTTCCTTTTACCCCATGCTGAGCTACACCAACGGGCCACCCCCCACCTAGTGGGTGGGGTGGGAGCACAGTACCACACCACCAGCCTGCCTGTCACAGGTGCCCAGCTCAAGGCCCCTGACTGAGCTGTCAGAGACTCATGTTGGCAAGGCCGGAACCTGTTTTAGGCATCTCCCTCTGGGATTGCCTGGGCCAGGGCTAACCCAGGCATCCTGGCAAAGTTGGTTGAATTGTTGGACAGACCCTGGAAAGGACAGTTTCTTGAGGAGCCATGCACTTTGTGAATTCTGACTTCTTTGTAAACCAGCATTATTTCAACATAGCAAACAGCACCCATGGACAGTGACACTCATCCCATCGTGTATCTGAGAGACAAACAGATTCTGCCTTAGTAGTGGTTCACAAGCTCAGGCACACCCTGAGCTCCTAGGGGTCGACACAATCACTTTCAGTGGACAGCAGCAGCAGCTCTCCTCCAATCAGCTAGCAAGCTGTGGCTAGAGTCAGAAGCCAGGATGCTCTGGGGCCAGGCTTGCTCTTTTATATTGCTCTAAATTTTTTAAGAAATTTTATTGCATGGATGTGGTTACTTGTGCATATTTTTTAACAATGCTGAATCTGTATAAATAATGTAAACTTTGATTTTTTTAAAAAAACTGATTTTAGCTCAAGCTTTTGACTAATGTACAGTAAATGCCAAGCTATAGACTTCATAGGGATGTTTTTGTAAGTTAATTTTATAAGACTTTTCAAAAGGACACTTCAGGTATGGTTGAACTGGTGGGGGGGTACAAAACTTGAAGCTATTTGTGGTATATACAATTCAAATGTTTCTCATTAAAACACAGAATTAGCCAGAGCACCGCACTGGATTCTAATTTCAAAGAAGATTAGTGATACACTTGATTTTCCAAAGAACAAATTTAAAAAATAGTTTGGGGAGCTCTTTATATGAGCTCTAGAGCTCAACTCATCCTGTGACAGGGGCCCTTTGTGTGCAGCTGTGGCAGAGGAGACAAGGCTACCCTGCAAGGTGGTAGCTATGTGCACATTGCTCCCCTGGGCTCCCCCAGTCCCCGCCCTTCCTAGAAGGCACTATAGGTTGAGAGTCCATTACCCAAAATGCTTGGAACTAGATGTGTTCTGGATTGGGGTCTTATCTGGCTTGGGGAGCAGCTGCATATAAAAAAAAAAGAGTGCTCTAGGGGATGGGAGACCTCATCTGTTTCCCATACTTCACACACAGCCCAAATTATGCAGTGTTTTTAGTAATTTTGCATATGAAACAAGGTTTCGTGGTGAAGAATTTTCCAGTTGTGTTCTGTTCTCAGAAAGTTTTGGATGTGAAGCTGGGGATATAGCCCTCGGAGACTGAGGTTCCATTCCTGGTGGAAGGAGGGGGCAGTTTGAGCTTGTGGAGCTTTTTGGATGCAGGTATTTAGCCTGGGACAGGTAATCAAGTGTCTAAATCAATGTTATAGGCAGAGCTACCTGCTTTTCACAGAAATCAACTTCCACTAAACGGTAGGTTCCACCTCCCTGGATTTGAAGACTATTGACCCAGTCCTTAACTGCGCCACTTGGAGGCAGCACTGATGCACCCGTCCAGTCCCCAGTCCAGTGCAGTCCCCTCTCCTGCAAGCTTCTACCTTAAAGGGAGACCAGAAAGCCAAGTAGTATCAAGGTGGGCTTTCTAGGTGGAGCTCCTTGGCGTGGACAGCCATGTGGCCTGCGCAGTCAGCCAGCAGCACTGCAGCCAAAGGACCATCAGAGGAGAATCTGTTCACTTTACCTGAAGCATCTTAAGTTGTCAAATTGTTTAGTGGACATGGAAAGATGGATTTCAAAGTATTTTAACTCATCAAAATGAATCGGTCATCCTAGAGGGAAGTGCTGTACAAGTGAAAATGTCACACCTTTTCCCTTAGACGACTGAGCTGCTTAGAGGGTCCCCATCCAATATAGCTTGAGGTAAATGGCAGCAGCTACCCCCTCTCCATAAGGCAGGTAAAGCCTTCTGAGGAAAATCTTGCCCAGGAGCCAGGCAAGGTGTCAGCTGCATTTCAGAGCCTCGTTCTGGGCACCAGTAGTGGCATCTCCAAGGTAGGTCCAGCGTTGCACTTGGTCCCCAGCCCCAGGAATCCTGCTGTTGCATTCCTTTCTTAAGCCTTGGTGGCCTCAAAACCCTAGTATCAGCTCGTCTGTCTTGCACTGTCACTTGCATCTTCTCTTTCCCACTTCCAAGGGAAGATTTTAAAGGACTATTGTCACAAAGACAACTTCAGTATGAATGAACTGGGGCTGAGCATGGTGGTACATGCCTGTAATCCCAGTACTGGGGAGATTGAGGCAGGTAGATCATTATGAGTTTGAGACCAGTTTAAAGATAGGCGTGGGCTACAAAAGTAAGCTCAAGGTCAGCCTGAACTGCATAACAAGACCTTGTCTCAAAAAAACAAGTCTTTTTCTCCCTATCTCTGAAAGTACTACTGATTAACTCAGATGGGACAGTTATAGAAAGTCTACCCAAATGATTGATGCAAGGCACCCTAGGACTTACACATTTGTGGGGTGCATTTTTATGCACACAGCACCTGCAGTCATAAATCTCAAGTGATTAGACGACCAAAGTTTAAATTGTTCTATTTAAGAAGCTTAGCTGATGGCAGAGGTTTAACTCTTGATGGTGCTCAAGCATTAGGGTTACATGCCCTCTCGGGGGATAAATTTTTCATCAAGTTTCCAAACAGCTCTATAATGTAGACACTCTTGAGCCTGAGACTGTAAGCTCTCATACTCCCAACAAATACATTTTTAAGACCAAAATTATGAAAAACAGTTTATTATATATCACATTCAACTTTCTGCAGCAGTTTCGTAGACATTAAAGAGACACAGTGAGGAAAAATACTACCAAGAGGAACAGAAAGCAAGCCTCAAAACCTGCTTTCATACATTTCTTAAAAGGCCCACATTTAAAAGCCTATGAATGGTACTCAAATTATCCTAATGGTACACAGCATTTGTCTGGAGGGAAAAAAAAAAAACAAAAACAAAAAAACAGAAGGACAAAGTGTAGCCAACAGCTGGCTCTGAAGTGCCCAGGACCACAGCATGACAGTTCTTGGACAAATATTCACGTCATTTAGACACTGACACAGGAAAATACATCAATGGTAGTTACCAAGAAATATTCTAGGGTGGCATTGGACTCCAGCCCTTCACAGAGAAGAAACCCGCTATCAACAGGGGCTGGCCTTAGACTAGGATCCTTGGGATTAAAAATAATTAAAAATTTTTACTTCAAAGCAACAAAATGGCAATACCGGGTTTCAGAGACAGCGCACACCACAAATCTGCCACTGGAGCCAGCATTTCAGCGAGCTTGAGAGCCACAAAGAGCAAACGCATGTGTGTTCATGCTGTGGCGTACTAGACTCCACGGGAGGCAACAACACATGAGCCATGGGAGACATTTCACAGTTCCCTTCAAAAGTGGGCTTCAAAAAGCAGTAACTGAAATAGCAGGTAATGGCAAGTATGCTGAGTCCAGGCCGGGAGGACAGGAGGAGAATTCATCTGACTTGTTATCTGCCTGTCGCTGCTGCTGTTCTGTGACGATTCATGCACCCCATCTAAGCTGAGAAGGTAGGGCCCACAGGGACAGCAGATGACAACCAGAACGAAACTGTGGCTCCATCACAGGCACAGCAACACAAACCTGCATCTGGGAGTCGAGCTGTCCAGGCAAGAAGAACTGAAGTGTGCTCCTCCTTGGCCATCAGTAGTTTCATGACCTGGAGCAGCTCAGCTTGCCCCTCTGGGCCTCAATTTACATACATATGATAGATGGGCCCGAACTCCTACACCAGGGGTTCACACGCTCTATAGGACTATTCTATAACTAGGACTTTGGGTGTTAAAGGTAGGCCCCTCTGTAATTTGAAAATACTTTTCTTGGGCTGAAGAATACAGGCCAATGACACAACACAAATACAATCCTTATAATTAAGATTTTATCTGTGTAGTGCTAGGGATGGAGCCCAAGGTCTTGTTTTGCACATGCTAGGTGCAAAACTGGGCCATGTCCCCAGCTCTTAAATACTTAACAACCTGAACTGTGCAGCCACCTCCAGCCCTGGCCTTGAACTTCCTGAGTTTAGCTCTGCCGCTTTGTTCCCCGTGACCGACCATGAGCCAGAAAGTTAGTCAATGATGATGAGGATTAAATATGAAAACAGTGCTCAGCAGTGAGAACTGGGGCACACAGGGGCTCAGAATGCTGTACTTGTAACACTAACTGTTACTTTTGAATACTGTGCTTGTCACCTGTTACTTTTGTTTCTTTACATACATAGCCTTTATTGTGCTCTTAGGAAGTTTGAGCAGCTTAAAAACTGTATCAATTGTGGTGCAGCACCTATAATCCCAACACTCTAGGAGGCTGAGACAGGAGGACTACAAGTTCCAGCTAGGCAGCTTGTGTCTCAGAAAGTAAAAAGGGCTCAGAATATAGCACAGTGTGAAGACCTTGGGCTCAGTCCGAAACTACCACCAAGAAACAAAAAAATCATCTTATTAAATAAAAATATTTTGATCAAAATAGAACTCAAAACCTTCCATTAGAAAAGATATCAATGCAATCCCCTTTGCAGATGTAGAGAAACCAACCTTATTTTCACATGCTGTAGAATTTCAACTTAGCATATATAAAATGTATCATGTGGCTCTGCCAGGAATTGGTAACTGACTTTTCTCTAAAATAGTCGGCCTTTCTGCTGAGTTAGCAGGTGAAGTAATCCAGATAAAGCCTGTCAAACTGCAAAGCCCTGGTGGAGTCTGCACTGTTTTCCTTTGAATATGATTAAGGCTCCCAAATTTGTTATTTGGCAGACAGCTCTATCTCCTTGATTTTTTAAGAAAATTCCCTTCATGGGGTAATATTTGGGTCTAATCCATTGTAGTTAGCCCTGGTGTGTGACAAACCTGGGGACAGACAGAGGCAATGAGAACACAGGAAAGCTCACCAGACACAAGGCGCTGTGGACATCCAGCAACACCCTCCCCAGCTGTCTGCACTGTCCTTGCTAGGGACAGCAAGGTGCTCCAGGAATTGGAGGAATGCTCTGTGTTACAGACGCTCCATGTGAACTATTTTAATAAAATCTGTCTATATGACCACAGTATTCGTCACTCATGCCTTTGGAGCTTAGGATATGCCCCATTCATCTCCTGCGAGTAAGTTTCTCTTGTTGGGACAGCAGAAAGGAATCCTGCCACACACAGCTGATGACTGTTGTCCCATTATATAGCAAATATAGCTTGGTTTTTATTCAGAAATCTAGGTCCTGCTCACAGTTTCCACCATGTCCTATCTGTCCTATTTAATGTCTTTAAAAAGGAAACCTGTGTTTAGCTCTGGGAGAACTCTTGTCCTAAAGAGGTTGTGGAGTCTGGGAGGGGTGGAGACACCCAGACAGAAGCATTTTAAAAAGCAAACACTGAGAAATGACTAAAATGCACATGAAAGATTTTCCCCCACACATAAATACAGCACCCTGACATAAAAGTGTCATCCTTACAGACATATTTGGAGCAGATGGGGACAGATGTTCAAACTCTTCACTGAAAGGGGAGAAGCCAGGGATGCTCAAAACAACAAACACCTGTAGAGTTGCCCAGACCCCAGCCAAGCACCCGGCACCCAGCAGGCCCTCAGGGTGAATGAGCCTAACCCAAGAGGAAGGACAGGAAGCAAAGCATCACATCCCCCTCTTGGGCTAAATCCCAGTGCAGTGAAACCCATGACCTAGAGGCAGGCAGGAGAATGTGTGGGGAGTTACTGTGACAGCCATTGGATGAGCATCACATGGACGGAACACGCATTCATCCGGTGTGTACCAGACATGCACCGAAGGTGCCAATCTGGCACCCTGCTTAGGTATCAAAAAGCAATCCAGGCAGGATGTGGTGGTACATGTCTATGACTTCTGCTACTCAGGAGGCTGAAGCAGGAAGATCTCAAGTTCAAGTCCAGCCTGGGCAATTTAGCAGGATGCTGTTTCAAAATTTTATAAAGGCAGTAGAGGATGACTGAAGATGTAGTCCTGTGGCAAAGCACTTGCCTAGTATGTGCAAGGCCCCAGGTTCAATCCCCAGTATGGGGGGGGGGGGGGGAAGAAAACACTAAAAAAATGTACTCTACTAGAACTAAGTAATGGCTGGGACCTCAGTCTGATGTTTTTAGATTTCCTTACCTAGTAGTAGCCTCTTAGACAGAATTAACAGAACTCTGAGGCTGTCATCCGCATCTGGCTTCCTACTCAGGCCAGCTGTCCCCTCTGTTAGGCAGCCAGAAAGAAAGAAACAAACGCGACTCCAAGCTAACACCATGCCCTGCTTCCTATTTGCCACACTTCTATCTTCTGTGCTGGGTCACTAAAGCTGTACACTGAGTCACTAAAAAGTTTCAAACTGCCTGCACATCAGTGTCTCCAGCTCTACATCCTAGGGCTTATGCCTGACTTTTAGTAAAATTGCACCAATATCAAAATTCTCTCTAGCAGGAACTAACCCTTATAATTACCTTCAATCTTCCAAATGACTTAGTAAATACAGGATGTGCTACCAAAATAAACTTATTTTCAAAAAGAAAATATTTCACACCATATTGCACCGTTATTTTTAAAAGCATTACCACAAAAGATCAACATGGTATTTTAATTGCCCACTTCCAGAGTAGAACTATTAAATATGGTATGCACTTTTGTTCCCAAAAAAATTGTCTGAAAGTTTCAGCTTACTAAAAATACCATTTCAGAGGTGCTTCATCTTTGTTTCCTATTTGTATTCCATTTAGATGAAACTTTATTGTTTGTCTCATCTAGCCCACCATACAAATGTTCTGATAATAAAATATTTTAAGAGCACCCTGGAGTTTTAAAAAAATTCCTTTTTTTTTTTTAGCTATAAATAATTGCCCCTGACTCTCCTTTCAGGAAAGAGCTCTCATGCCATGAGTTCTTGTTGAAGCGTGCTGTGTGCAAGTCTAACGTTGGCCTTGCGGCTGCCGTGCTAGGACACACATGGAGCATTTCTCCACAGCACACACCATGCACACATGCGCGTGCACAGTGCCCAAACTGTCCCTACTTTGAGTGGCTGATGTGACACCTGAGATGGCTTCCCCTACTGTGCAGCCAAGATGCCAAGGGGCACTGTGACTGCCTACTCCAAAGAGTGCCTGTCCCTGCAACCCCAAGGCCTTCCTGTAGACACACAAGGGCTCCCAGGGCCTTCAAGAAGGTCAAACTCCAGGAGTGCAGTGATGTGAATGTCCCGCAGCCCTTTGTGAGAGTGGTCACATACACAGCACAGACACGGGCCCCAAAGAATCAGCAAGCACGCTGAACACAAACCCAGAGGGATGAATGGCACAGAGACGGCAACAAGGTCTGAAGAGAATGTGGCTCACGTCTCGCCTGACCATGGTCTCTAGTCTTTGACTAAATCCTATAACATGACATCATTCCTCACAGGCCTGTGAGGTAGGTGTATGACACTAGTTACAGGACTGTCATTGGGGTTCAATCACATGACCCAGAAGAGAGCAGACAAAGTCAATGCTACGGGAAGTGAAGGTCACCCAGTGAGGGCCAGTCCAGCTCCTGTGGATGGTCACATTCTCTCCCCTCTACTTTTCAACACTGCCAATTAGATTCCTACCACTCACTCTGAAACCTGTAAGGTGTTTTCTGAAGCGGGGGCAGGGGAAGGAAGTGAGACAGGAACCACACTGACAGCCCGTAAAGCCATGCAAGATGGAATTCCGTACCCCAGTGTCCCCCTCCCTGGCACACGGAAAGCTGTGACAGTCTCACCAGGCTGGTGGGAAGGGAGGTGAGGAAGACAGTGCCAGGCTGAGCTGCCCCGACCCAGGGAGGGACACTCAGCGGTGAGACGATGAAACCCAGGCTCGGGACCTCTCCTCCATGGGCCTGTTTACCTCAGGGCCGGGCGTCACTGAGCCTGTGGCTTCTGGGAGCCCTCCTTGTGCTTACTGTCCTCTGCCGAACTGCACTCGGGGCCCGGCGCTGAGGCCTTGTACGCACGCAGCGTGTGAGCATTCAGCATCTCCAACAGTAGGTCGTACACTGGGACCACATTTTTGCACTTCATGCTGAGCAGATGTTCCATGCCCTTGTTACTATGGGGACAAAAAGCTGCTGAGATTCTTGCCCCAAGAGCCCCAGCACTGCTGAAGTCCTCCCCAGACCCGCAGAGCACAGCCAGCCCTCAACCCACAGGCTCTCTACCTCCCCGCCCCCTTCCTCCAGCACACCTGTCTGGTACTCGGTTCTGGACAGGACAAAGCTGATGTCCCCTGACCTGTGCGCCCTAGCCCCTCCCTCTGTGGCCTGGCACACTTCAAGTCAATTCTCATCACTCATGGGAGTTAGTTCCCACAAAGCCACTACAAACCCTGAATTAGAAAATCCTGAACCTGTACTGCAACATCATGAAACTCAGGTGAGCTCCAAATTTTCTGAACAAGGAGATTATGGAGCCACAGAGGAAAGAGATTGAAGTTCTAAAGTGTACCTGGGGAGAGTCACATGAAGAGAAAACTTTCTCTCAAGCTCTCACAGAGAGCAATCTGGTCAAGCATTGGCCATAACTCATCCACATGGATGACACAAAGGAACTACAGAATAATGTACAGGACTACAAGATAAACCCTGAGAGGACTTCAATGACCACATAGGAAATATAAAGTTCTTGTGTTGGTATAAGTTTTGACCTACCTAGGTATTAACCACCCAGCAGAAAAGTATAAAAATGAAGTATACATCGTGAGGCCATAATATTAAGCTGAGCTGTAAATGGATATGGTCGACAATTTCTTCGAATAACTCACTATGGTTGCAGAATGCTGGACTGTGTTGGATTGTGGTGTCAAGTTCAAGCACCTAAGTTAGTTGAATGTCAATGGAGTGCCCACTTTTGACAGGTGTAGACAAAGGAAGGGTTGTAGAAAGAAAAAATCATGATGTGTGTGTATAGACAGTACAGTTGGGATAGATAACGCTGTGCTTCTACATAATT